>APFE030286103.1:67793-110040 GCA_000404065.3 Pinus taeda
CACTTCTAGGGATCTCGTAACCACCCTGCCAATACACAAGTATGTTCCTGTTTGCAATTAGAAAAATTACCCAAATTACAATATGTTTACTCCACTTCTAGGGATCTCGTAACCACCCTGCCAATACACAAGTATGTTCCTGTTTGCAATTAGAAAAATTACCCAAATTACAATATGTTTACTCCAACATATGTTGGAAAGTTAAAGGATGACTAGTGCAATCAATCCATTCCTTTTAGCCCTGGATTTGTTTAAGTTTAAAACATAAGTATACAAATATAGTTGTCCAATGTCTATGCTTTAACCATTCACCTTCACATGTTTTTACAATATAATTTCCTAAGTCTATTTAATATCTTCATTATGATAAAAACCAACCTATATCCACCTTAACTCCACATCTACCACTCTTAGGGGGATGAAATCTATTTATCCCTCTGAGACCCAGAATTAAGATGGATCTAACATAGAATTTCGCCTTTAAATAGTCTATGCTCACATGAATACCATGGGTCAATACCATGGGTTATCATAAACCTGGAGGTTAAAAATTACTATTAGTAAATTATAAAAATTAATAAAATTAATAGTTGGTTTTTATTTTAACCAAGCTAAAATGTTTAACATATATTAAATTACAACATCCATTTTTACTCTTGATCGGATCAAATATTTTTTCACACTATGCTAGTTTTCATATTATAATATTTGATAGGGGTTAGTAGATCCAGAGTAAAGATGGATCTATTCTGGTTTAATTCCCCCATTTAAATAGGCTACATTCCAAGTGAATACCATGGGTCAATACCATGTGCCATTTTGGTCAATACCATGGGTCAATACCATGTGCTATTTTTATTTTAGGGTTAATAATGTTTTTTTGCATGGTATTAATGTAAAAAAATAAAAAAATGTTTTATTTTTTACCATACCTCTCGTTTATTTATATTTTTATTAATTTACCATACCATTCATAAATACAATCTAGTTTATTTATATTTTTATTTATTTACCATACCTTTTGAGGTGAGTTATGGAGTAAATATAAAAAAAATGTTTTATTTGTTTAACATACTTCTCAGCTATTTATATTTTTATTAATTTACCATACCTCTTTTACAAATATGGTATTTGGCCCATAGGATTCACTTAAATAAAACCTATTCTTGAAAATGGGCAAATGGATTCACTTAAATAAAACCTATTCTTGAAAATGGGCGAATGGAAGGTTGTAACTCCTAATTTCAAGGGCTAAATTTAACATTTTTACCCTCTCCCTTAAAATAAGGTGGGCTATTTGAGGTGATTTGTAAAAATGTACTATGGTACAAAATATTCGCCCACTAAAAATTTTAAACCCCTTAATTTCGCCAAAAGGTGAACATTTGCCCCTAAAATCACCCCTATACCTCATGTATCATCTTCTTCGAGATATTCTATGCTCTTATTTAGATAAGTCAAAATGTTGACTTCTGTTGTATATGTACTATCTCTCTCTATTGAACTATTCAAGAACATATAAGAAGAATTGGTCAAGCGTTTACCAACATTGGGGTTTTTCCTTGGCTAACACCACATCTTGTGTCCTCTTGTATTGGCTTGACTTCTGTTATTTATGTTTATGTTCTATCGTCAATTTACTATTATGTTGATGTGATTGCTAATTTGGAAATTGAGTTAACTATGAAAATTGAAATAAATTTCTCTAAGCATAGAACATACCCGAAACTTAATAAAATCTGGCCTTAGTGGTGCTCAAACCAACCAACTTCTGCTTCCTTCTCATCCAGGATATCGAAGCAAAACCCAAACACTCATAAATTCTTTTGCAATCATCCACACTACTTGCCCAATCAACATCAGAATAAAAACGCATCCTGACAACTCTATTAGTGTATCTTAGTCCATGGGTGATTGTGCCTTGAAGATATCTTAGAAGATTCTTGGCACCAATCCAATGTGAGTGATGAGGCTCAGCCATATGTTGGCTGAACATGCTAACTGCAAAACACATATGCAGACGGGAGTTCACCATGAACATCAATGCTACTATCAGTTGATGAAACTCAAAGGCATTTCAAAAATCAAGTCTAGCAACACTACTGCATAACTTCTTAAGTGTAGGCTCTATCGGAGTAATCAAAGGCTTGTAGTCCACCATTCAAAATTCTAAATCGAACTCCCTATTACTTTTGTAAATGAGAGGGCTTGTACCTATCAGAAAGAGGTACTCCACATAAAGTACCAAAATGAGAGATATATGATCCACAACCTTAAAGAAATAGTTTGGATCGGCTTTACTCCTAGTGAATCTCAGCTTCATCAGATAGCTATCAATCGTCTCATTCCAAGACCGGGGTTCTTGCTTCAAACTCATGAGAGATTTGTTCAATCTGCATACACGAGATTCCCAATCATGAATCTCGAACCCCGCGGGTTGTTCCACATCCATGGTCTTGCTATTACATGAGGGGAATGGTCCCCTTCTAAGATTTCCTTCGGTACATCTTGGACATGTACCTTCATGCTCTACTTTGAATTTAGGGATCCCTGTCATCATCTATCTCATATCGGGTAGGGCCTTACAATGAAGACAGGTAGACCTCCAGTGACATTGAAGAGATGTGGCACACGACATGGTCCCCAATGGACTTACTGCAACTTGATACAAAGTACCAATGCTGAACCCAAGAGTAAAAGCATTTTTAAAATTCCTTTTCCAAACACGTACCTTTCCATCGATGAATGCCACCTTGTAACCTTTGTCTTCCATTGCCGAAATGGACACCAGGTCCTTCTTGAGATCAGGTACATATAGAACTTTGTATAAATGAATTGTGTTCCCTTGATTCAATCGAAGGGTAACATTCCCTACATCCTTTACGGGATAGGGTGTATCATTCCCTACACCCTTTTAGAATGGCTCCATAGGCTTGCAACAACCTTGTTTGAGGAAATTCCACCCATAAATAAGCCCAAATCACTCCAGACCTTGACACATTCTCCTTGGCACTCTTGGATTGCAATGCAGTCACCCAAACAACTCTAATAGGCCCTCAACTCCTCACTTGTTTCCCTTCTTTTCATGTGGCCAATACAGAATAGGTCTCCTTCCATCAATGAGCTCTTCTTGTGTTGTGTTGCTCACTTTGGATGAGTGAAATGACACTCTAATCACCTAATATTTATATCCAATATGAGGGCTCCAACAAAACTTCATCATAGGGCTTGATAAGATGTCATAAGGCTTATTAACATCAAGTCGACCTTCAACTTATGCCACCATGCCCAAACATAACTTTAAAAAATTCATAACTCCATTTTTACAACTCAGAATCAGATGTTTTTTGATGCGTCAAATTCGTCTCAATGACTTCTATTATCCTCATCCATCACATGTCGAAATGTGCCCATGGTTTTGGCCCAAACAATGATGGTTGCAATGTGAAAATTCCTAAACTCGGACTCCCTACTACAACAATTGATTAAGCTTCTCCTATTTGTTAATTATTGAACAAATTATTCACTAATTCATACAACAAATATCGAAACGAATACATTGAAGCCTTCCATTAATTAAATTATATGTCGAAACAAGACACTGAGCATGAAAGAAAATACAACACGATGACATCGTTATTTTTGGACAAATGTCCCTGGAAAAACCCAATGCGGGAAAATCAGTGCAGCAGCACTGAAGGTTTTTATTATGAAGTAATTTTTGAATACAATCTCTAGATGCCTTCTCGACAATCCAGTTATAGAGAATATCACTGAGACAGAATTGTGAGATTACCTCACACTATACTAGAAATCCTAGTTGATTCAGCCACTGAATTAACAAACCTTGGTTGCCTCTATGTTAGCCATGCGTCACACTATCGAGGGACTGCATGACACTCCCCGACTAATCAATTTGCCTCTAAGATTCAAAATTTTTCTCTACCAGACTCACACCTCAGCTTCTAGTTTCTAAAATAGAACTCTCCAACAGATTTATGGATTCCCTCTAGGCTTCTGTGTTGCCTATGTGTGGTCCTGCTTGGCCCTGTGTCAACCTCATTGGCTCTGTACTCCCTCTGTTGTATCTTTCTCTGCATTCTCTACTGAGTATTCTCTGACCAAGAAATATTTCCATTTGGATAATATCCCTACCCCTCACTGCAAAAAGCTCACTTCGAATTTCTTTTCGGCAATTGCTCCGCTTCAAAAATTCGATCTTTTGAACTCTACTTGATGTGTTCTCCAAGTGCCCATCAAGCCTCCTCTTATAATCCTCTCATTGATCAATCAACAACCTAGATTATATTCTAATCAATGGCTAGGATCATATTGACTTGATCCCTACCTTCTTCTAGAAGCTTCACCCATAGTTTATATTAATACCCATTAATTATTTTTAATTTCTTAATTTTATACCTTAGTGACCCATTAAAAATAATTAATTATTTTAATAATACTGTCTCTAGGTGGAATTTTCCAAAACAATTTCTATGTATTGGAGAATGCATGTGTCTAAGCCCCTCACTACAAATTTTGAGACTTAGAGCACATCTGATGCTTCAAGAAATCAAAACTCCCTCTTAGCGAGGAATGTGCTCTAGAAATGCACCCTGCTCGAGCATCATCTTGTTCTGTAACATCTCCTTTTTAGTTGCTGATGTCTAACAGCATGTCCACCAACTACTATGCAAATTCTACATCTGTACTATTGTTGACCCTGCCACTACCAACATTGCATCTGTACTGCAACTCTCTCTGAAATTTTGCATCCGTGCTACTATTGGTGCTGCCACTACCAACACTTCATCTACAAGGCATCCTTCTCCGACTGCTATTGCTACTGCATCAAAAAAGGAAAAGAATCCCAAATACTGAACTAACTATGTTCAGTATGACGCAACTCATTGCTGAATTCTGATTGCTGCTAGTCTGGAGGATGATGAATCTCATTCATTGCAAGACCACTATTCATATCCTGCAGTGATGTCTTTATTTTAGGGCATCCTCAATTCCTTGTGCACTAACAAGATCCAGAGGTCTTTGTCATGCCCCACATTGATGGGTGTGCAATCCAACATAATTGCCAATGCACTTGATAAAACAACAAATAAAATATGATTAATTATTGGAATAATTAACTCACAAACATATTCTACTTCAAAAGAGAAAACAACCATGTGATGCTCAAGGTTAAATTTTAGTTAATGAGCAATGAACATTCTACATATAAGTTCCCTATCATTATTCCTTCTGGATTAGATAATACATCATATATCCACTTTCTATCATGTCAAGGTTCTAATGTTGGGCAAGTTTCAAAATAGGATGTTGTCATATCTACCATAGGAGGTCATAATATAGTGGTTCTCGGTGCCTTAGATGTTGCTATGCTTAGACAAGATATAGTGTCCTCATACCATTGTAACTAATGCACATAATAGCATTGGGAAAAGCACTCAAGATGTTGGTTTCATCTCGTCAATGAAGAAAACCTTTGCTACTGAAAATGACCTCTTCACAATGCCCTTTTGTTGGTATCATTTCTGTACCACCTTTCATGGCAACATCCTCGACCAGCTGTTGAAAATGTAGACATATGTCCTAAAAAGTGTACCATTTTTCTATTTAGGGTTAGATCTCTTTACTTGAACCATTTGACTCATGTGATATTCATACCATTAAACATCTCAGGCCATCGAAATTGTCTGCAGTAAAATTGGTTCCCACGGCATAGTTCCATCATGTATTACATCATAACCTTTTTAAGGCGGTGACCAAAAGAGATGGTGTTGCACCAGTGAACACTTATGTGCTAGTTTAGAAGTTTCCAACAAATCATCATGCCCATAATAATTCAAAGCTTGATAGACAACATATTTCTTCTTGAATGCATCTGCCTCTATTACCACTGCATTTCTTGACTAGAGTAGCCTTTAAGAATATCTTTGACTACAATACTTTTTCCAAAACCCATTCAACCCCTAGTGAGAAGAAGCACAAATCTTCTCACTATGGGCATCCAACAACATTGCTACATTCATCTTAATAGTAATCTTTAATGATTCACAATGGATTTCATTATGTCCAATAGAGTAGAAAATAACATATATATGTTCAGTCTTTATAGCCAATTTAAAATGTTGTTTTTTTTAACAATATTGAACTAGTTCAAGAAAGCAGACTTTAGAATGCTTGATAAGCATAATCCCCCAATATTGATTAGTTGGAATGCTGCTTAATGTTAGAAAAAATTATATATGACATACAAATGCAAGACATATAATATGTGGAAAAGCATAAACACATAAAACCAGAGAGACACAGATATACGCAGTTCACCCAGTTTTGGCTACGTCCACCCCAAACAGCTAGTCCTTCGTTTCTATTATCCTACAAAATGAAGAGGCAAAACCTACAACATATCCGCTGTAATATCCTCTATTTTCTCTCACAGTCTCACCTCTCTATTTCTCGCTCTGAGAATACAAATCTATATCACAGCCTCAAGATAATACCCTCATACAAAGAGAGGGGTTGCCTTCTAGGGCAAAAAAATCTAAACTAAACGTAAACTCTACCATCAGATCATCCGCCTAATAAACAGACCAGATTCACAAGAAATTACTATACTTTGACAAGGCAATTTTACATATGTTTTTAGCTTCAGGGGCACATCCCCCGAAACCCCCGCCGAGGGGCTGCTGGCCCTCGGACCCCCCAACCTGGGGGGATTAGCCCCCTTGGACCCCCATGGCGGGTACAAGTCCCCTCCACACCCCCGTGCATGGAGGGGTGTACAATCTTCCTAGGATATACATCCGGCTGAAGCAAAGACCTCTAAATAATCATGCTCCACACCCAACACTTAACATTCGAAAATCAAGTTGACCATAAAAGCTTAACAGAAATAATGCATATTTTCATAAATGATTTTACCCAGTGCTAGAAAACATGACAGACCAGAGCTTCTATGAATTGCCATTACCATGTAGAACCTAGTCAATAATATATCTAGAAGGCTCCTAATGAAATGCAAGGTAGCTAAGAATGCAACTGTCTAACTCATGTGGAAGTTGAGCATAAAGCGGTCGGATCTCCTCCTTAGTACAAATGCTAGAAAGATATGCATAGGGGACCTCTTGACTCTTAGCAGAACCACTCTTGCCTCCCCTCAAATACTCATAGAGCTTGCATTTTATTAGAAAATTAATCCCTTGCAATATTGAGCATGCATTCCTCATTAGTGGGTGCAATGGAGAGGCTAATGATCTAACTATAGGAATGCCTCATTTATGTTCCTGATACTACAACAAAACATTGTCTATGACTCATGAACATTATATATAGATCCCTAATTTTCTCAAAGGAATATGGCAAGGATCTCGTATCTACTGCCCCAGGAGGATAGAAGGAGGGATATATCATCATACAGTAACTTGCTAACAACCTGAAAGATCCTGCGTCTCAGAGTATTGAGTTAGTCTCAATCTAAAGATCTCCAAATATCAACCTTGAATATGAAGATGATTGTTAATTCTTACACATGATATGTGATCAAATATAGTTACTATTGTAGGAATTGTATGAGCTGATTCAACAACACACTCTACTCCATCTCTGGAAACTAAAAGCCCTATATAAGCTAGAATTTTGCCACCCAACGTTACCCAAGGAGTACCTCTTGTTTATTTCCATATATTTTATCCACGATGCAATAAAAGGCTATTTCCATAGCCGACAAGCTCGACCATTCAGTGGCTGCTATAACGCCATGAATTGCTTCTCAAAGTTTTTCTGTTGTAGTTGTTGTCTTTAGTAGTATGAACATGAACTCAATAAATACCAACTATTTTCCCAAGTGTAATTCCATTCGAAGCTGTAGCTAGAAATTTTGTAGGAGCAAAAAGTCTTTCTAATGAAACCACTGTAAATATCTTTTGTTTACAGTAGGTCAAGTTTCATAATGATAAGAAATTTGAAGGTCACCATCTTTTCTATAGTTGGAACAAGTTCATATTTCTATTTGTTGCGTTCAGTGATTAGTTTTGGGCTCTTCCATGAAACAATAGACATAACTGATGGCATAAAAAATACCTGGGTAGTTGATGTGAGATAAATCCGATTATGAACCAATTGTTTGCATATCGTCTCATTTGTTAGCTTTAAAACAAAATCGGTTGGCGATTTCAACTCAACCTCCATCAATATTGTAACATATTTTCAACCCACCATATGGAAATTTTCCAACCAAGTTTTGGTATATATATATTTTTAATATATAACAATGCATTTCTCAAGCCACACCCTAACCTGTAATTCATATTTTAAGGTAAGAATGCCATGGACAAGAACCATCAAAATCCAATGTTATTTTATAAAACAACCAAAGGCTAAGTGATATTACGATTTTTCTATTTTTATCTTACACGTGTACTAGAAAAACATGCATTTGCACCTTAATATTGCTTGATAATCCTTTCACTCCATCTCTACAATGATTGCAACATCATTAAAAATTTCACCCCTGTCAAACAATGCACCATGAAGCTTGTAAACTTGCTGCAATTAGTCCCTTTCATATATCCATGAGTCAATATATTATATAATGTACGTGGCGCAATTTGGAGACAAACCCATTCTAAGCATATGATCCAAATGCTCTGTAGCTGGCCCATATAATACTTATAAGTTATAGTCCTTTAATTTACCATATAAATCTACTAAATAGATGAACCTATCTTTTTGAAAGTTTTGAATCCTCTTCCCTCAAGGCTTGATGAAACTGGGTAGATCTCATAAAATTATGGAAAAATCATCCCAATATTGCGACGAAAAAGTCTCACTGCCATTTGGCTCCAGAGAATAAAACAATTTAGACTTTTGATCTCTAGCTCCATATATACCTTTGTCACCATTATTAAATGTAAAGAACTTGCTAGAAAAACCACATCATCCTTATGCAACATTTTGATAGTTTGAGTCACCTAATTCCTCTGGAGTTTGAATACTCTTAGCCAGAAAACCACTTGATGAGGGGATTAGTAAGAACATTCCCATACTGGTTACAACCAAAGATGCTTATGCCATGTTGAATATCAAAAGACCTTATGACAATCTCACATATACTCAGACAACATCTACTTTGACATTGTAATTTTGTCCTACTCTTACATACATAATTTTTTCCATAGAATTCGAAGCATATGTTTATAAAGCAACCTTCTATCCATTACAAATGAAAATGGTCGTCTTATAGGAAAATAAATTGTTTATGACAATATGTCTATCAGTTGGGTAGTTCCCAAGGTTTTGCTTTCCTTGTCAAAGGTCAGGTTACATGTTTTAGCACCGAGGGTTGCTAATTCTTTATCCTATTGATGATGCTCATGCATATGATAGGAATCTTCTTTTTGTGTATATGTAACCATATTATTAATTTTCTTAGCTATAGAATCCAATGAGTTGCCTAGATAAGCCTTTTCACAAAATTTTCTTCCATCCTTTTTATCTATTACATGGCTTCCTTTGCCAGCTCGATTGCTATTTCTTAACACTCTTGTCAACTATCCTTTTAGTAGGGAATTTCTTTACAAATTCCTCCAAATGGTGTTGTACAAGAGACTTAATCAAATGTTTTTCTCCCACTATGAAGATATTTTTGGTGTTTGTGGGTGTGATTTGAGTGAGGAAATTATAGGTATCTCTTTTTAGCTCAATTGAGCTGCACTCTGTTATCTTTTTGTTGCTCCTATATTTAATCATTTTCCTAACCTTCTGTATGTCATCCCACCTACCAGCCTCTGTGCAGATGTTGGATAGAAGCACATAATAAATAGCATTTGTGGAGTCCAGATTTTTAACACGTGTCAAATGTTCTATAAGTTCTACATTGAAGTGTATTGCATAGGAAGCAAGTTATATGCTTAGGTCAACGAAAATTGTGTTATAGGTCTATATAAAAGGGATCTGTCCTATTGTATTAATTCAAGAATTCACCACAATTTTGTACACAATACATAGACTAGACTGAACTGTTTCTTACATTTGATGCCACCTAGCTAAACTTGTGTCTAGATCCTCAAGATATATTTTCAACATAACACTTTTCAACACTTTTTCAAGTATGCGAATTCCAAAAAGAATTTTTAGATAGTGTTGGCCTCATAAATTTAGATCAGAAGTTAATCATCAAAATGCTTGAGTGAAACATTGTCATGATAGAGGACTTCACAAGAATGGAACTAGTGTGCCCGAGATCATTAACAAGTATATGAGTTCTGGAATAGAGATTGAATACAAATGTTAGCACTCAGGTCTGCAAATTAGTGTGTATGCCAAACAATTGTCGGAGGTAGCATTATTAGCATACAGGTCTGTAAATTAGTGTGACATTATATATAGGTCAACTTCCAAAAACTAAGTTGTCTTTTCATAGTAGACTTCCCTGGATAAGGGGTTGAGCCACACCATACAGACCATAGAAGTGTGTGTCCAAAAGTCTGAAATAGCCCATCGAGTAAACTAGATCGAAGCAAAGAAAAAAAATAAACCCAAAATAGTCATTAACACTTCAGCCTATCCACTTCAGAATTGCATTGAAATTTCAAAACTAGTGAATATCTATGTCAACAAGGCTACAAAGATTAAATACTTGATAGAGATGCTTCACCTGTAGTGTAGTCTTTTAGGGGGGCCAGCAACTCGATCTCCAGGATGATTACTTGGCCATAGAGACTTGTCATAATTACGTTCACTCCTGCTTGGTCTTGTCCTCGACTTGGCACTGATACCATGTTAAATTTAGGATCACATGTTCTTTTCTAAAGACAGAAGCTTAAATATCTCATTAGCCCAATTAATAACTCATTACCTAAGAGATCCCTATAACTTCCTTAAAGAAGATAACCTTTGAAAGGATGACAATCAAGCTTTCTAGATTTCATATATGTCTTGCTCACAACTTCAATTGTGAACAAGACTGTAACAATGTCATCGATTTATAGGTATAGTAACATATCACCATTGCTACTAAGTAGTACCGATGTCATACATAATGCTGGACCATAAATAGTGGTTTGCTTGAGGTGACATACATAGAACAGTACCACGCACATATAACTGTGAGGGAACCAAGAAAGATCACTGCTTAGGATTCTATTTTTTTTTTTTACTTTAATGATAGCTTTATATATTACAAACTTCCAGGATGACCACTTCTTATTGAGAGATGACTTCAGTATAATTCCTATTCTGCTACTTGATGCTGGGTATAGAATATTTCACATAGACTAATCCTCTTCAAACTGAGAAAGGATTGTCTTTGCAAAAATGAATTCTTCGAGTGCCTGTGACCAAAAATTTATTGAGGTTTATTTTTAGGATCACAATGAACCTACTGCAAATCAACATCTCCACAGGTTGACTCACCTAATATAAGAAGTTTTGAATTGTGAATATATATATATATATATATATATATTATATATATATTATATATATAATTATATATACATATATATATATGTGTGTGTGTGTGTGTGTGTGTGTGTTTGTGTGTGTGTGTGTGTGTGTTGATCATGTCACTGTAGGAAGTACAAGATTCATGGTATTAGCAAATATTCTTATCACTGCATTAGTATCCATATATCTTATTGCCCTCATCTAGGAAAGCCACTAAATTAGAATTTATGAGTTTAAAATAGATTATTGTCCAGAATTTAAGTCCCTGTTATGAGTTTTGTTGAGTATTATTGCCCATATGACATATACATCGCTAATACGTTATTCATTGTGTCATGGCTTACATAGGATGACCAAGAATTTCCATTAACAGAGACTAGAGTGTAGATATGGAGGATACATACAAGACTTAGATAATACATAACTTAGAAAAATACGAGCCTTAAAGAATCACATTTGGGTTTGAACAACCTTATTGAGAAGGCGCATATAAAGGTGATATGTAGTCATAGTGAGTTACTGCCACACCATTATAGATCCATTTTGATGAGTCATGGACCATAAAATAATGAATATGTTGAAGATATCAAGGATAGAGGTATAACGAGGTATTTCTAATACAGTGATTCCAAATATAGTGATGCCTGTAGCTTTCTTTTGAGGAAATAAAATGCTGCCTGAAGTGAACGCATAATTTCCAAGGTTAAGTGTGAATGCCAATTACTCTTTCAGGTCCATTACCACAATTCAAAAATGCCTTTTTAATGTTCACCTTCAATCAAATTCTTATATACTCTACCCTTATAAACACACATTCGGGGAGATGTCCATTCACTTGTGTGGAAACAAAAGTAATTTAACTTCAGGCTTTGCTAGATTGTGTCTAGATTTTCAGGTTCCTCTAATAAGTGGTCAACATCGTACCAAAGGACTAATAAAAAATACACTATAACCTTGAGTAAGTCTAGACACCAACAAAACAGTGGATTGCACCAACATAAATACACAATTAGAAGGTTCTATTACATCTGATGTCTCATTATATAGGGCTGCTAATTTTTTGTTACAAATCTACGTTTATTTTCAACAACATCTATCTTTAGTTTACTTGTGATCTATCTCTAGTATCAACTAACTTATATAGTTCTTTGTAGATGCAATTTCAAGGGAGCTTGGTCCATATTATCAAATGGACAAAAGAAACTAGATGAAATTGAAAAACAGGTATAGTTTGCGTATTTGATTATTCATTGTGATATGCAAAAAATGTATGAGTGTTAACTTGTGCTCAATAAAATTTATATGACTTGAAACTGGTTATGTGTAGGACACTAAAAGAATATAGAGATGGGGTTGAGGAATTCTTAAATGTCCACAAAATGTCCATGTAACAAATGTGGCATAGTGAAAGTACAAACATTTAATCAAGTATTAGAGCACTTGATTTGTGATGGTATAATAGAACAATATAACATTTGGTATTTGCATGGAGAAAGCATTCCTAGTTAGATATCCTGAAAACAATTGAATTGATCTAGTTTCAACCTTATATGTTTTACAATAAAGACATCACTTGTTTTTATATGTGCAAACTCCATTTTTTTTTTCTTTGTCTCCTTTAGATTCCATCTATTATTGATAAGGACAAGCAACATTCTGAAAATGAGCCACATGAAGTTCTCGAGCATATTTCATCTCAATTAGTAAGCCATTTCATATTAGTCAAGGGCCCTATTTGACTAAGTTGACCAAATGTTATTGATTTTAATTTTCATAAAAACCGTAAAATTATTAGCATAAATTTTATTTTTCTTATTAATAGGGCTATGAACATGTTGCGGAACATGATTATGATAATCAGGTTGATGAGCATGAAACATTGTTTAAGAACAATAGTGAACCTCTAAATGATGATGATGATACAACCATTGCCGGTGATCAAATGCTTGAAATGGTGAATGATGTCAACCGATGTCTTAATTTAAACATCAATGGGGGTTGTGATAATGAGGGGTTGGCATCAACAAATGTACTAGATGAACTTAATGAATATAAGAAGCTTATTGAAGATGCCAAGAGGCCATTGTACCCAGGTTGTGTTGACTTCACAAAACTATCAGCCTATATAGAATTCTACAATCTGAATGTGAAGAGTGGATGGTCGGATACAATTTTTGACCAAATGTTAAAATTTGCAAAAATATGTGCTTCATAAACATAACACACTTGAATATTCTACATATGTTGCAAAAAAGTTGATAAAATCGTTGGGATTAAACTATGATATGATACATGAATGTCCAAATGATTGCATTTTATATCAAGGAAGTTATGAAAGTAAATAGCAATGCCCAACATGAGGAAAATCTTGATGGAATGTGGATGCTCAAGCTCAAAAGTGCGAAAAGGTGTTCTAGCCAAGGTGTTAAGATATTTTCCCATAGCACCAAGGCTAGAAAGAATGTATAGGTATGATCTTGAAAACTATAATTTTATTCAAGTTTTCCCCTTCTTGTATTATCTTTACCATTTGTCGTAGTGTTATTATATGATAATATATTATATAAATGATAAAAATATTTTTCATTATATATCTATAGTCATGTCACAAAAAATGAGGTGGCATCATGAGAATGCAAGCAATGATGGTCAAATGTGCCACCCTGTTGATAGCCTAGCATGGAAAACTATTGATGACAAATGGCCTAGTTTTTCTAGAGAACCTCGCAATGTACGACTTGCAATGGCAATAGATGGATTTAATCCTTTTGGAGACTTGAGCATCACATATAGTGTTTGGCCTGTAGCATTAGTTACATAAAATCTTCCACCATGGTTGTGCACAAAAAGGAATTTTTGTATGCTAACATTGTTAATACCTGGTCCCAAGCAACCAGACAATGACATTGATGTGTATTTGGAACCCTTGGTAGATGAACTAAAGGAAATATGGGACCAAGGGGTATGGACATATGATTCTTATAGTAAGACATGCTTTAACATGAAGGAAATTCTTATGTGGGGGATCCATGATTTTCCTACTTATGGGAATATGGTTGGTTACGCAACAAAAGGCTATAATGCGTGTCCCATATGTGGGAGGAAAACAGAATCACGGTACCTCAGTTGTAGCAGGAAATGTGTGTACATGGGACATATGAGATTTCTTCCTCAACATCATAAGTTTCGCTCACAAAAGGAACCATTTAATGGGAAGGAGGAGCATCGTTATGGCCCTCCAATTGTAAAAGTATTAGATATTTTGAGGGAAACAAAAGGAAAGGAAGAAATTTGGGGGAAGATTGAATCAAATTAAAGGAAAAGAAACAATAAAACAAGTGAAAAGACTGATATTGTGATGTGGAAGAAACAATCAATTTTATTCAATCTACCATATTGGGAGGTATGTATACCCATCAACCGTGTCTAATTATTGGATGCAACTTGGTTAGTTGACCTCATTGCGATTAGATTTATTGGTTGAATTTATTGTTTATCTATTTTTCCATATTAAATGTTGTTATGATATTCTTGATGTGTTGGAATGCATAAACTCCTAATATGCCACGGTTTAGATGTAATGCATGTGAAGAAGAATGTGTGTGAAAGCATTTTTGGAACTCTTTTGGATATAAAAGGGAAGTCCAAAGATGGAAAAAATCATGCGATGACTTGCAATAAATGGGTTTGAGGAAATCACTATGGCCAAAATTTAAAGGACGAAAAATATTCCTTCCACCTGCACCACATACTCTTTCAAAGAAAGAGAAACAAACCCGGTGCCATATGGTTTTAAATCTAATCCAAAAAATCGTATATCTATGGAAGATATTAAGTTCCATGGTATGAAAGCACATGATTTCCATGTTCTAATACAACAACTCCTACCAATGGCTTTGCCTCATAAGTTTCCAATTGTTGTTCAAAAGACGCTTTGTAAGCTTTGTTACTTTTATAGGAAAACCTGTGCAAAATCAGTTTCAGTAGAGTGTCTTGACAAGTTGGAAAATGATATTGTGGAGACATTGTGCTTTCTTGAAAAGTACTTTATTCCTTCATTCTTTGATATAATGTTGCATTCTAATGTACATTTGGTACGTGAGCTTCAATATTGTGGCCTGATTGCATATAGATGGATGTACGCCTTTGAGAGGTACGTGAAACTTTACATTTTATCAAGCAAAATAAAAATATGATTTTTTTTGAAAGATTTTGACATTACTTAATTCTCTTTTGTTCATTTTGTAGGAACATGAAAGTATATAAGAGTTATGTTAAGAACAAAAATAAGCCTGAGGGATGCATTGCTGAAATCTATACTGTGGAGGAATCAATAAAGTTTTATGGAGGATACTTGAAAGGTATGGAAGCTATTGGATCCACACATGGTAAAAATGAAGTGTGGAATGAGGAAGTTGAAGAAGTTATCCTTGATGGAAAGCCATTATCTGCTCGAACTCCTTCCGAACTGGATGACATTAGTTGGTAACAAGCCCATAGGTGGGTTCTATTTCACACAAATGAAGTTGATCCATGGATAGAGTAACATATTTGGCCTGTAACGTTTTGTTTGTTTCTTGATGGTTTAACAAAACATAGATCCATGGATAGATTAACATATTTGACCTTTTAAAATATTTTACTAATATTTTATCAAAACACTTTAACCACCATATCTATTGTCCATAATTGTTGAATTAGGATGCACAAAATGGAGATTGCCAACTCAATTACCCAAACGAAAAAGGATGAAGCTCTATTGCAGAAACTCCACACCCATAATTTTACTAATTGGTTTAAACAACAGGTAAAGATATTATTTATATTATAAGTGTACTTAAATATCAGTATATGGGAATATTGTCATGTTGGAAATTAAATATGTTTCCAGAGGTTGAATGTATGAATTCTAACTACGTTTAAAAATCTAAAATTGTATAGGTGGAAGGAAATGGAAAGGTGTCTGATACACTAAAATGGCTAGTGTGTGGCCTCAGTAAATTTGTGAATAAGTACAAGGGATTCCTAATCAATGGTTATAGATTCCATACAAAAACCATAGAGAATGAGAGAACCACCCAAAATAGTTGCATGTGTATGGAAGCTCAAAAAATGATGAGGTCAAGTTCCAAAGATGCAAACCTTGTACTTCAAAAAAAAACATTTTATGGATTAGTAAAATAAATAATTACAATGGACTATTTTTGTATGGAGTACACATTGTTCAAATGTAACTAGATTGATGTATACAATAAGAGAGGGATCAAAACTAATGATTTGGGTTTTACAATGGTGAATATAAAGAAATGCTTAAGTCAAAATTGTTGCAAAGATGATCCATTTATTCTCACATCGCAAGCTAAACAAGTATTCTATTTACAAGATCCAGTTGAGATTGACTTGTATGTAGTGTTAACATGTCCTCCAAAAGGATTGAGAAGTAATACATCATATGTACCCAAGTATGCAAATTTGTCACAAGTTGTAGACTTTCAAGAAACAAAATGTGTAAGTAAATAAAATATCGATGATCTCAATGTCAACATTGACGTGAACATGGATTATGTCTATTAAGATTGTGAAGGAATATGGTTGAATAGAAAATAAAAGATATCGATTTTGATATTTTTTTTCGAGAAATCCAAAATTGATATTTGGTTATGAAGAGAGATTCCTTTGTGTCTTATTTATAAAATGTTTTAGACCCATTTATTAGATCTCTTTTTAGTCCCTGGCTATGATAGAGACTATTGTTTTCGTCATGCACCATTAATATGTTCAAATTGAACACATAAAAATTTGATATGTGCGCAGTTCCTGTAACTTTTATATTTTTATATTTTTTAAGATTGAAATGAGAATTTTCTATATTATTATTGGACCAAAGCCCTAAAATTTACTCATTTAAAAGAACCCTAATAATAAAAATTTCTTCAGCAGATGCCATTTGTTTAGCCTTCTACTGTGATTGTTGGTTGCAAAACAAACTATGCAGGTATGGGTTGCAAAACAAATTATGCAGCTGTGGGTTGCAAAACAAACTATGCAAAAAGGTTTGTTTACTAGTTTGTTGATGATTTAATTCTTCAAACATAGATGATTATTATGCTTAATATGCCTTCAACATAATGGTTTCTTGAACTTGCTAACTCTTGTGCTCTAAATTATTTTTAAATTTCTTACAAAGTTGTGGTTTATACATGTTGTTTCAAGGCTTTATGTGCTTCTAATTGGTTGATTGTGGTACCATATGACATGTTTGTTCTTGTTTCTTGTAGATGTTGTGGAAAAATTGTCTAGTGAAAGGAAAATGGATGCTTTAAGTTTTGTCTTTGCATTTGGGCTTGTAGAAAAATTTCCACTTGTGCCTTTGTTGAAGGCATATCTCGAGCAATGAAGGAAAGCATCAGAATAAATAGCAAAGAAAGGAAGAGATCATGTTAGGTCACTGGTATGTTTATTCTTGTTCATGTGGTTCATGCTCCCTTGTCAGTATAAACTGTCAAAATATTAACTTGTCATTAGGCATATTCTCTAAGCACTTCCATGTCTTATTACATAATTCAACAACCTCAAAAGAAATTCATTCATTAAACAATGTAATAATGTGCATTGAAGTGCTTCGCATCTCTAAACATTACTGGAGCTGTTATTAAGTCTTTGGATGTGGTTACCTTTTCAAAGCACACACGTATAAGAATACAAGATATAATATGATTGACTAATTTCAAGTTATCTTCCTACGAATAGGGTGTTACCTTCCATAAACCTAATGACTCAATATGCTTCTTTCCAGTGAACAAATTTGGGAGTTTTCATCAGTTGTGAGACAATTCAAACACCATGAATATTACTTTCTTATTTAAGGTTATACCCACTAGATTAGAAACTGCGCAAGCCAAATTCCATTCCCATTTCAAGAAAACCTGCGATCGACTTATGCCATGCTATTTAATATTTTATGTATTTCTTCGCATCCTTGGCTTGTGACATAAAGACGCAAGAGGCTACCTTGCATTTTCTATACTAACACTCCTAAACAATAATAAAGAATGCCCAAATATGTCATTTCAAATAATCTATGAAGCTCACCTTTTGGATTTTCAATTATCGAAGTTGTTAGGTATATTAATGAGATCATCTACACCTAAGGCCTCACTGACAATACATGTTAGAGTTTATCTATGTTGGACTAAAGGTGTTTTTTCTTTAGCAACACTACAATACATTGCAGTTTCCATTTAGCAGATAAGTGTACACAGTAGTACCCTTGGTCTCAGTGCAAATCGGTTGAATTCACAGTAGACTTTCTCTGTTGTTTTGAAGGTGTTTCTCCTTCAATAGTACTTCATCTTAGTAGATCCTTTCAATCTACACCTTCAATAGATGCATACAGCCTTGGGGTACATGCTATAAATTCCAGTTTTGCTTGTGAGGGTACAACAACGATGAAAGAGGCGTATCGATTTTAGGCATCTTATGGTTGTTGTATGTAAGCATGCTTGTCTAGTGTTTCCCAAACTTATATAGAGCCATATTTAGTATACTTTTGTAGTTTGACTTAGATGCTCACTTTTCTTAATTTAGGTGTTTTTCTTAGTACTATTTTATGCACAGATTTATCTTTAAGAAAAGTGCACAATAGAGAAGGTTTCTATATTTTGAAGAGGGGACACACTTCAAGGTAGGAGGTACTTTATTCTAGGGAGCTTCTGTCATGGATGTTAGGTGCCTTATCCTAGACAGATTTCGAAGTCCTTGCCAGACAAGACACCGGTGATTAGAGTTCCAAGTCCCTAAATTTTCCAAAAACTCACCTGAGCCTAGCTATCTAGCCTAAAATCCTTTACATTTCAGTCATCTCTTGGCTATGATTTCATAGAGAGACCATCTCTAGTTTGGTAGGGCTAGCTATCAAACTAAAATCTTGGTCTGTTCTTACCTCTGTCGATCTCCTCATCAGCCTGGGACATTGTGGAGGATAACAGAGGGTATGACAACTAGGGAGTGTCAAGGTGATCTAGTGAATGTAAGCTTCCCAAGTCATGGAAAAAAATAATGCTAGTTGTGATGTCATGACTACCAAGGTATGTTAGGGAATGCTAGGGCATGCTAACATGCGCCATATAGTATGAAGACATGTCAAACAAGCTAATATGTTCGAAGTGCTAAGACATGCCAAGATGTTCAAGGGTTCCAAGTCCCTGCCTCATCTTCTTCATTATGCTATCCACTTATGAGATTTCCTTTGCAATATTTGGTGCATTCTCTAGTTAAAGGTCATTTAATATACGTTATAAATGTCTTCAAATTTTCACTTCTAATTGAGTATTCAACTGAACATATTGATTCTCTTATACATAAATATTTTTCCCTCCACCCACTTTTCATAACTTCAATAACCATTAGGTAGGGACTTGCAACTTTGATGCTGCTTTGCTTGTTTAGTAAAATATTACCAAGACTTTAATTTATTGAAAGTTGTATAATTTACAATTTATGAAGTTTCAAGGTATAATTTTTAAAAGTATAATTCTTTAAAGGGTGCTAGCTCAATGAAAGAGCAACTGCTTTACAAGAGGGAGGTTGGTGGTTCGATTCCATCATGCCCTGACATCCATATGGAATTGCGATGATCAACTTTTTGTGACGGAGGCTCTTTTGGCCATCACCAATGAGCTTTGGTGACATTTTTCGACCCTCACTAGAAATATGAAATGGTGATAGTCAACGAATGCCACCATATATACGCACTAATAGGGATGACCCTCAAAGGTCCGTAACGATAAATCATTGTTGTTGATATGAAATGGTGACAGTCGTTGTCCTCATTATAGTCATTATTTGTGACGTACCTTGAATGTCATCACAACACCTATACTTCTGACAATGCGGCTTTTGGTGACGATCAACGAACGTCACCATATATATATGCACCAATAGTGGCAGCCATTAGAGATCCATCACAATAAATCATTATTGTTCATATGAAATGGTGACGGTCACTATGTGTCACTATAATCAATATTCGTGATGGACCATGAATGTCACCATAACACCTTTAGTGACATTCAGTTTTCGGTGGCAAAGGTTTATGTTCCGTCACCATTGCTCATATGCAATGGCGACAGTCGCTATTCGTCATTATAAATCATTATTGATGACGAACTTTGAATTTCACTACAACACCTATACTTTTGGCAACGCCACCTTTGGTGACGTTCAATTTTTGGTGACGAAGACTATGGTATGTCACCATTGCTCATATGAAATGGTGACGGTCGCTATCTAACATTATAAATCATTATTGGTGACGGAATTGTATGTCATTACAACACTTATACTTTTGGCGATGCCACTTCTGGTGACGTTCAATTTTTGGTGACAGAGGCTATGGTCCGTCACAATTTCTCATATGAAATGGTCACGATCGTTATCCGTCATTATAAACCATTATTGGTGACGGACTTTCTAGGTCACTACAACACCTATACTTTTGGTGACTCCACCTTTGGTGACATTCAGTTTTTGGTGATGAATGCTCTTTTGACTGTCACTAATGAGCTTATCGTGACATTTTTCACCCCTCACCAACGTCCGTTTTTCTTCTAGTGAATACTTAATTTTGGGTATGCAAACGATAATTCCATGCTTGTCTAGTTACTTGCTCAATATATTTTCTTTGGTTCTATTCATGCTTAATTATACAGGTTCAGTTCTTTATTTTCAAGGAATTTGGAATGTAGTATGTATTTCCTTTTCAGTTAAATACAATATATGTTGGTTTCAGTATTAACTACATACCTATACATATGTACCTATGCATGCAAAATTACTTTATTTGGTTCAAATAATCAGTGGATTCCTATAAAAGGGAACTACAAATAGTTCTCTGAGTCTTATATTTCCCATATTTAGGACCGAATCTATGGAACCTATAGGTGAGATACTCACTATCAGGGTTTATATGTCTAACCTAGACATAAAACCCAAAATTTGACTCTATTAATATATTAGCTATGATATGTTCAATATACTTATATTAATTAAGGTATCTATGTTCTAAAAATTTTACTTTCTTCCTTTGAATCTAGAATTGTGTTTGTTCCTTCTTTCTTGTTTGTACAATGAATTTTATATATTTCACACAATTTCACGTAATAGGTTCTCATATAATCTCTTTTCTTTCAATTATAACCATCGACCTTTTGTCTCAAATTCGGCTCATATTTCCTATTACTTGCAAAACATAGTTATGCAAAGATAATATGTTTTCTAACACTCGAAATTCAAGTCTAGTACAACATTTTTTCATTCACCTAAAATACAAATCCAATATCTACCAATCTCTCACTAAACTCTCATAGGCTTAGAAACTATCTACATCCATTCATAAATAAGTTAGAGGCTCCCACATTCCGCCCAACTTTGAACCAAATCTTTGTTAGTTATCCCTGAGCTCCATGCCTATCTTTCAAGAAGCTGTATAGAAATCCCTGATAATGTTCACTTTTGAACCCTTTAGCAGTGTCCTGCTAATATTTTTTGTTCAAAACTAGTCTTTCTCTCACATTGGTTTCCTTTTTCAAATAGTTGTCTTTATCTCCCTTATATTTTTTTCTACAGTCCCACCTCATGACACTTATCTCCAGTCATGATCATAACATTGGTGGTATGTATCAATAAAAAGATCTATGAATAATCAATGGAAACCAAATAAGGATTTTTTCTTCTTTTATCCATGCTCCTCCTTGGACATAACTGATTTCAATTGTTTTCCTGACACTTAGGAGTTAATCTCACACGCCATCTTTTAACATATTTCTAAGAGGAATATGCAATCTACAACATAAGCCAATAAAATGAAATTGGTTATATCATTCACACAATAATCATATTTATTATTATTATTATTATTATTCTAAGGAGGATTTCCTTACCTTGTCCCCCATGATGGCTCACATCAAATGATTTGTCACATTAGGTAACATCATAATTTAATAAAATCAAATATACCACAATAATATATTATCAAATTTTTAGGAAAATTTCCTAAACTTACTACTTTCATGGCAGTTATTATCATGTATTTTGTTCATGTGGACCAATTCATGTAAGTTTTAATTATTCTACTATATTTTATGAATAAGTCTTCATCAAGTTTTTACACCTCGGTTGAGTTTTCTAATTTATTCTTCCCCAAATTTCTTTTTATTCGACTCTTTCACACCCAACAGACCATGAAGACTAAAACACAAAAGGAAAAAAAAAAAAAACATCATAACAATCAAGAGGCAATTTAGGAAGAGGCATGGCCATGCTCCAAAATGCACAAAATGCAACAAGAAAATTGCATCACCAAATCATACAACCATACTTCCCCTCACACACCTCACTTATGAGTTTCCTCACAAATCAATTTCTAAGGTTTATATTCCTCTCTATATTGTAGATTATTAGTTAAGTTGTATCGACTTTATATGTTCTTTATTTTGTATAATAGTTATGGAGTCATTTCCCCTTGGATCTATGTGATTTTCAACTATCTTAGCACATCATGTCAATATATTTGTCTTAACATAATGATTTTGTAAGAACATATTCATTTTAATCAACCATTTGATGATACTTCATATGTGCCTACAATAAAATTTCATATTGAATATCTTTAGACTACTTATCTGGGGTACCATTGAATAGTAGCATGGTACACTTGCTAGATTGGCACAACATGCATGACAATAGGCATAGGTAACACTTGCGCCAATCTCCCATCAATGTTATCTTTATTGAAGTATTAATTTCTTAAGATTATGTGATAAATTTTCCTTGGTTCCCCCACCCGATTGTCCACCTATTCTTGGTCCTAACCAGGAAAAGGCTACTCATAAATTCATATTTGATTTTTTTGTATCCCACAGACACAACATTGTATATTCCATATGGCTTATGTTGTTAATAGTTTCAATATAAGCATTCTGCATATTCATTTTATTTTATCAAAATTTATCATCAAGGGTGCCCAGACAACCTCTTCGAGTACACCATATTTTTGGGTGAAGTAATACAAGGTTCTCAACTACATCTAATAATATTTCTAGTTCTTCCACACATCTTATTATGAGCATATCCTCTATTTTTTCTTTGATTCAATCATAAATCCTAGACTTTATTTATAACGAAATTTTCCAAACTTTCTTACTATGCAAATGTTAGGATATTCCGACACATAGGAAATAGTTAAGTATAACTTGGTCTAGTGTAGAGTTAGCTAAAGTTCATTTCTTTACTATGTAGTTTTGTAACTTACAATCCAACGGTCATGATATGTAGTGATCTGACGGTTCATTCACTCCTTGGAATTACTGACACTTGATCTGTGGCTTGACACCCGATTGGTCCTTAATATCTATTTAAAGTTCATGGAGGGTAATTTGTAGGGTAAATATTTATGAGAGAGGCTTATGTAAATTATCATTCTTTTATTAATAAATTGCCTGAAGTGGCTGCGTTGGCTCAGGCCGTGGATTGTTTCCCTCTTTGAGGGTTTTAACCACGTCAACAATACTGGTGTAATGATCTGTGATCTGTTTGTGAGAAGTTTCCTTTGGTGTTCTATCTAAGGAACTTACCCTGTAAATTTCTATATGGTATCAAAGCCAAGGTGAGGGCCGTATCTGTTGGTGATCCAAATCTAAAGCTGGTAGAACTACATCTGACTGTCGTTTCCTATATCTATTGGTTCTGACTGCTTTTGGGCAGAGAGGACTGCTCTATTGTGTTAGGAGCATCTGTTCCAGTGTGGAACCCCTTTTGTTTCATGCAGAAAGGTTTCTAATAGCCCTAGCTACGTCATTTTTAAGATCTGGAGGTATAACGTGTATATTTGCAGTTTTTAGTTATTTTCTCTCTGTTTATTTCAGTTTATTTAGCTCTTTTTTTCTTCTTATTACCAGATCTATACGTCTCATTTTTGTGTATGCTCTTTGCACCATGACTCTATGTGATTTGGGAAAATCAGAAACATAAAGGAAATATTTTTCTCGTGCATATGCTCTTTTATGCCGCACCTTAATGCGATATCGGAAAATCAGAAACATTGAGGAAAATATTTAGTTTTTGGCTAAAGCTAACTTCAAGACGTAAGGTTTGTTTTTTTTAGTATCTCCATGTTTGATTTTGTGTTTTTTGTTTTGTAGGGAAAAAAGAGGTTAGTCAGGTAAGCACGCACCCCAAAGCTCGAGTGACAAAAAAAAAAGCCCTTCCTCTTTCCCAAAAATTACTAACCTTTTAATCTAGTCCACTTGGTCCAAAGCTACATTATGAGAGTAAAGGTCTTGATTTCACGTCTTTCTTTTTGTTGAAATAATTAAATTAAGTTTGGAAAGGAGGTGGATTTTTTTTAGTATAGCATTATCATTCATTTCCACACATTCTCGCACTTCATCGGCATGTTCAATAACGTTTCTTCAAAAAGCCATAACTTCTTCATTCGGAAGCCATTTTCAGAGCCATTTTTTTTTAATCAGTGTAATGTTTTGAGATATTTCAATTGGAACACTTAATTTCAAGATATATAGCTTTAACTTCTATTAAAATGGAAATTTCATGCCAAGTTATTCTTGACAACACCAACTACTTCTAATGGTGGTCCTACATTGTGGATTTACTTAGAAGTAAAGGTCTTTATAGAATAGCCTCAGGCCAAGAAACCAAATTGAAAGATGAAGATAAGGCAACCAAATGGGAAAATAGGCAAGATCAAGCACGTGGGTTGATAGGGATATCTATTTCTCTTGACCTTAGATTCCATATCGCAGAACTTGATCTTCCTAATGAAGCAATGAAACAGATCAATAAAGTTTTTGGAATTAAAAAGGAACTTATAGCCCATTAACTCGAAAATGAGTTTCTTACATTGGACCCCAATAATTTTTCTTCCATTGAAGATTTTTTGTCCATGTTTAAGACCCTTAGACTTCTCTTGGAAGGTGTTAAGGTTAATAAAGAAGATGGGAACCTTATCTATTCCATTCTTACTAAGTTGGGACCAACCTTCTCTGTGTTTGTTTCCACCTTCCATTCTACAAGAGAAGCCTTCATTTCTTAAGGACAAGACTACAAGTCCCCTTCCTTTGATTCCTTTTGTGTTCTTTAATAAGAGAACAAGAAAAAGTCTTACACATTGGTCTTCTTAATCTTGGAAACTCTTCTAAGAAAGCCTTAGCTTCCCAACAACAACCAAATTCAAAGAATCCTAATAAGCTGTATCCTAAAAAGAATGGTCCTAAACCAAGCAAGGGTCCTAAGTAATTTCAGCCTCAAAATGAAAAAATCATTTCAACAAAATGATAAGGAAAATAAAAACAAAGGGAACAAGACTGATCAACATTGCCACTTTTGTAATCAAGATGGCCACTTAGAATCCAAATGCTTTAAGAAGATGGAAGCCTTGGAAGCAGCAATGAAGAAGCATAACATCCATCTGGAGCACTCTTCAACTTCAACTTCATCTTCAGGAATAACACTTTCTGCATGTGTTTGTCAAATATCTCGGTCTGGATATGCACTAAATGTATCCTCTTCTTCTAATTCTCCTGAGTGGCCCATTGATTCTAGAGATTCTTATTACATAGCCAAAAACAAAGCCATTGTTTCTCCTTTAAATGATTGTAACACCAAAAATATATATGTTGGTGATGATAGATCTCGTAGTGTTGTAGGGACTGGAACTGTTCATATAGACAATGGTCAATTTAATGATGTATTATGTGTTCCAACCTTATCTTGCAACCTTCTTATCTATATATGAGATAACTCATTTAGGTGAAGGTAAAATCATTGAATTTTCACCTCACGATGTCGTAATTAAGGACCTAAGTGATCGTAGACATATTTTAGCTACTAGCATTATTGTTGAGTCTACAAGGTTGTATAAGTTTAACAACTTTCGGTCATCAAATCATCCCTCGGTATTTGTTGATCATAATGATGAAGTGAGAAAACTTTGGCATGAGTGATTTGGTCACTTAAACTATCGCTCCCTTCGAAATCTTTTTAAAGAAAATATGGTGACAGGTCTTCCAATGATATCCGATAGAGATGGTGTTTGTTCCAGATGTGTACTCAGAAAATATCATCGAGATAGTTTTGAGAAACGTGCCTCTTGGCACACCTCAGCCCCTTTACAACTTGTGCATAGTGATTTATGTGGTCCACTTCTAGTTCTTTCATTCTCTGGCTACAAGTATTTCTTAACTTTTATTGTTGATTTCTCCATACGCACTTGGTTATACTTCTTAAAACTCAAGAGTGAAGTTTTTAGAATGTTCCTCGCCTTTAAGGCCTTTGTTGAAAAACAATCTGGACATCAGATGCTTAAGGTAAGAACTGATAATGGTGGAGAATATGTTAGCAACAAATTCATCAACTTTTGCACTGAGAATGGAATTCAAATGCAACATATTTTTCCATATACTCCACAAAAAAATGGTGTAGCTGAAAGGAAGAATCACACCTTAATGGAAATGGCTAATTGTATGCTTCAATCTAAAGGACTTAGTCTTAATTTTTGGGTAGAAGCAATTAATTGTGCAAATTACATAATAAATCACACCCCTACTAAGGTTTTAAAGAATATCACTCTAGAAGAAGCATGGAGCTCAATTAAACCAGATGTAAGTCACTTTCATGTTTTTGGAAGTGAAGCATGGACCCATATTCCAGATGAGAAACATAAACTTTTAGAACCTAAGAGTGAAAAATGTATTTTTTTTGGATATTATGAAGATTTCAAAGGATATAGACTTATTCCACTCAAGCCCAAAAATGTTATCATTAGAAGATATGTAAAGTTTGTTGAAAACATATCATCCTATAAGCCTAGTGTAGCGGATGCTTCACCTCTCTATATCTCTTCTACTTTTGAAAATATTTCTTCTTCAGATGATGAAAGCGAGGATGAAAATCCTCCCCCACCTTCTCAAGATCCTCCTTCAGCTCCCCAGCCTCCAAAATGGGTCCGTGCTACTCGAGATGCAGCAGGCACTCTTGCCAGTGATCCTACAGATCAACAATGTATACGTTCTCAGTTCAATGGAGCCTCTTCTTTACTGGTTCAAGCTTCAGTGAATTATCATCTTGACACCTTTGTAGAAGCTTTAGGCCATCCAGATTGGGAGGCAACTATGAATGAAGAATATTGTTCATTATTGGAAAACAATACATGGGATCTTATTCCTCTGCCAAAGGGATGAAAACTTGTTAGATGCAAATGGGTTTAAAGAGCCAATTATGGACCAAATAGAAATGTTGATAAACATAAAGCTTTCCTTGCTGCTAAGGGCTTTTCACAAGTTGAAGGAATTGACTATACTAAAACCTTCTTCCCTGTTGCCAAAATGAACTCTATCTACCTTTTTCTTTCCCTTGCTACCTCTTTCAAATGGGAAGTCCATCAGATGGATGTTAAATATGCCTTCTTGCATGGGGACTTGCATGAAGAAATCTATATGGAACAACCTACTTGCTTTATAAAAACAAACTCCAGCCTTGTATGTCGGCCTAAGAAATCCCTTTATGGTCTCAAGCAATCTCCTTAGCCTTGGTATGCCAAAATGGATAGTTTTCTTTTAGAAATTAGCTTTTCTAGGTGTCATTCTAACAATCGTGTCTACACAAAGAAAGTGGGAAAGTCTCTTATCATTCTTGTTCTTTATGTTGATGATCTTATCCTTACTCATAGTGATCTCATCCTTATAAACCATGTGAAGTCCAACACAAAAAGAAGTTTGAAATGATAGACTTAGGACATTTGCATTATTTTCTTGGTCTTCAAGTCTTGCAATCCAAGGAAGGCATTTCCCTTTCCTAGTCCAAGTATGCGTGTGATCTTCTGTGCCGTTTTGACATGAAAGACTGTAAGGCAACCCCTTCTCCCTTTTAGTCTGGAGCCAAACTTTCAGTCACTTCTACCTCCCTGAAGTTGATGCTACCTTATATCATCAACTTGTAGGAAAAATTTTGTATCTGACCCATACTCGTCTTGACCTTTCCTTTTTTGTTTTCCTTATTACTCGGTTTATGCAAAACCCACATGAAAGTCATTGGAAAGAAGCTAAAAGAATACTTTGTTATGTTCGAGGAATAGTTGAGTTTGGGATTCATTACAGTGCAGAAGCATCTCCTCTATTGGTTGGTTTCACTGATTCTAGTTGGGTTGGTGACCCTGATGATCAGAATTCTACTGTAGGTTATGTGTCCACTCTTAGTTCAAGACCTATAACATGGGCTTGCAAGAAACAAAGTGTCATTTCTCTTTCTTCAGCAGAAGTAGAATATCATGGTGTCATAGAAGCTAGTAAGGAGGCCCTGCGGCTTCATCAGATCTTGACAGAGTTTGGCTTTTAGCAGCAACATCCGACTACACTTTGGTGTGATAATCAAAGTGCCATTCAACTATGAAAAGATCTAGTCCAACATCAGTGCAACAAATACATTGAACTGCACATGCACATTATCAGAAAACTCATTCATGACCATGTTCTTGAAGTGCAATATTGTTCAACAGATGATCAAGTTGTAGACATCTTTACAAAGGCTCTCACAGAGGTAAAGTTTACTAAACTTCAATTTATGGTTAGAGTTCAAGAAGTTGTCATTGAGGGGCGATAGGCTCTATTGCCTCCTTCCTTCTCCTATTGTGTGATATTTGTGTTGGCATTATGATGCATATGTTGTACTTGATGGCAAGCCACTCATCTCAGATGATAAACTATAAGTGCAAAAATGTTATTTTCTGGTTCCGCAGGTGCACCGATCAGAAGATGTGGTCATTGATAGGTTGCGCAGGAGGACCATTGAAAAGGTGTGGACATGTTCGCAGGTCTTTCGCACAAAAGGTGCAAACCTAAAATACACAGAATTTCATGCAGAGAAAATCACGCATCTTATGTTTGGTCCATGGTATTTAGTCCGACGTCTTTGATCTTATGGTTTTGGTCCATGGTTTTGTATCTAAAATATTGAACTCAAGTTTTGGATCCATAGTATTGTTTCTCAATGGTTTTGATCCATGGTTTGAGTAAGGCCTTACTTATAAAAAGGGAAAGGAGATCAGTTGGCCGGGTACAAGTGGGTTGAATATCTTAAGCATTGTAAGATATGAATTTCTGATAATCGGTTGGTGAGTTATAGTTGAACTTGAATCAAGAACAAACCAGAGGATTATAAGTCAGATCTACTGATTGGTCGACATCTCTTTGGCGCTTGAACGAATATATGAATTTGATGGTTTTGGTTATATTTGAGGACTGATAAATTGCCTATATCTGGAGGTGCGTAGCACCAGAGAAGGTGCAGGTGCGGAGGTGTGCAGCACTAGAGAAGGCACAGGTGTGGAGGTGCACAGTAGCAGTGAAGGAGCAGGCGTGGAGGTGCGCAAATCAGAAGACGCCATAGGTGTGGAGGTGTGCAGAGCATAGACAATGCAGGTGTGAAGCTGCGCAGATCAGAGACAGCGCAGGAGCGAAGCTACACAAGCCTTAGACGGAGAAAGTGCGGACATCCACAGGTTACTACTGGTGAAGTTGCAGACTTTTCTTGAAGTATATTTTAACTGATTTTGTTTATTACTACAGCATTCTGGGTATAGATTTAGTGTCTGGTTACTAGTACTGTTTGTCTGATTACAACATTCTGAGAAGTTATTGGTTAATTTTTTGGTGCACATATACTTGATGATTACTTGGATTCAGTTTGAAAATTGATGAAACGTGGTCCCTGGAAGGAAAGAGAAGGTTGTGGCCTTCTTTAGGTCAACACCTATTGTCACACGGAATGAGTCGAGGTTGCGGAAAAGATTGACCTCCCTAGTATCTAAAGATATCTAGTGACAAGAAAGCCAATAAGAAACTATCCTTCTCTAAATATGCAATTAAAAACAAAGGCAAACAAGTGTTTTAGGCCTACCTTGGGTCCAATGCAAGTTTGTGGAAGCCTCGCTCCTTTGCTCCAAATGAGCTTCCTTGAAGTAATTCCGCAAACACAAACAAGCAAAAAAATTAAATAACACCTAAAATGCCAATATCATAAAGCATATCCATCATAATGATCAAGGAGATTATGAAACAAACCACATAAGACAATTTGTTGAGAAAAATGAATCTGATTGTATTAATTCAAATCAAAGAACTTTACAACCTATGCCTTGATGTTGTACAAGCTCCTCCCAGGGTCCAACAAGAAGTCTCCTCTACTTTGACAAGTTTCACTCACTTCCCAATGAAGCCAAAAGGTATGTGATCTCTCCTCTCAAGATTAACTAGGAAGTCCCGATTCCATCAGCATTTACCCTAAAAAATGTTCAGCTTCTAACCTCCCTAGCAACCAGCCCAATGCCTTAATTTATAGTACAATGGAGGGAAGTTACTATGTCCTCCTTCAAAGGGATAGTTCCTCCTATCAAGGGATTAGCTCCTTCTCTTTAGGGATGCATGAACCACCTTGGAGCGAACAATCCACGTCAAAATTCCTTCTAGAATCATCTAAAATTAACCCAAAGTGAGTTTTTTAGAATAAACTTGTGCCTTTTTGACTTTTACAGGGGTACGCACACACCCCTTTACAGACAGAGCGTGTAGATACGTAGGTAATATGAACAAAGGGTGCGGGCCTGTAGGTAAAAGTGAGAGAAATTGCGGAACCAGAGTTTTATTGATTTTTAATGTCTTTCTCTCATTTGCAAAGATTGACAGGAAGAGCTGAGGTGTGGGACTTGCTTAGGAGGACAGTATAAGTGATGATAGACCCATACTGACTGCAAATAGTCATGGTGGCGATATTTTTGTGTAACAAATTGCCCCCTAAAGTGCGAAGTTTGTAGTAGATGAAGATTTCATTTATCATTTAGGAAGAGTGAAGTACTTTATCATTTCGAGGATCATCTTGTGGAAAGCCTGGTTGGAACCTTTAAAAACATTCAATGCAAAATATATATATGAGATCATATCATCGCTGAGGTAGGCATTCCCATACTCAGATCAAAAATAACTAGAAAACTAACTACTGCTATGATATAGGAATGATCTTATAATACATCACAATTATAAACACATGTAGACACAGTATGGACGCAACCATCTATTTATGAATGGTCTACAATATAATGAATAAAAAATTCCTCGCAGCCTCGATGGTTGAAACTAGATCTAGGGTCTTCATTTTTACTTCCTGAAATAGTACGATTCTATCCATGCGAATGAATGTGTCGAAGTCGAACATGGTAGAAACCACTTGATTACCAGTCAATGATGTAAACCATTAACAAGTGTGAGAGAAACCACCAATGATGACAATGGCTCTCAAAGTACTCAGTACAATCCATGAGATGTGATTAGATGTGTCGATGTCGAACATGTCACGGAATCCTTCGATCGAAGGTCAATGACGCAACCTATCGTCGAAGGTGAGAAACCCACCAAATAGGCATGCAGATCCCAAGGTATTGGCGATTTCTAGATCATCTTTCTAGATAAAGAGCTGAAGTTGATAGAAAGCGATCCGTTGTAGGCAAGCTTACAACACGAAATCATAGATCAAGTTTGAAGAAATTTAGTTGCAAGGACTGACTCAGGGATGGTCAAGATGGATGACAGATATTTTGCAGATGAATGGCTTATTTGCACTGACCTCTTGAACACATAACGACATAGCAGATGGTTTGGTGACAACTGACCCAAAGTTAATACCCAGAAACCGACAGAAGACTTTCAATGTGGTTTGATCAACTGTTAAGCAAAGGATTTCCCAATCCAAGTGAATGAAAGTGTCATGTTCAAGAGTGGTTACAAAGTATGACAAACAAGCTCATTTTTCTATCTTTTCCCCCACTATTTCTGGCAAGTACCTCTTTATTTTTTACAAGCTTAAGGAGGATAACATGTGCTTGATTATAAGCTCATCCTTCATATGAGTCCAACTTAGTTTAAGTTTTAACCCTAAGAAGGAGTGGTCCATTCTTGTTTGTAATTGAACAGGTCTTTTACTGTCGAAATTTAACAAGTCCAGTATAGGAGAAACTTGGCGTTTTTCAATTTAAGAGAGTCTGAAAAAACTTAAGAAGACTCCAGGGTTGACCTTTTTTGTAAATTTGTGTCTTCGAAGCCCGAAAAAGTATAAAATAATACTTGAGAGAACCGCTTGATCTTTACGACCAAGGAGTAAGTTTCGTAATTAGTGCCTCTGATCCGAAAAAGTAAAAAAGCGATCAATGACACGTCGTTTTATGACCAATATCAAATTTGAAATGACAAAAATCTGGCAATCTTTTCATGGTTTTACGGTCAGAAAAGGGTTGTAAGAGGACCATATTTTTAGTTATGTTTTAACGAGCTTAAAAAGAAAAACTTGGCAATCTTTTCATGTTTTAGGAGTCATAAAAGAGCTTAAAGGTGACTCTAATGTTTTTTCGTTGAAAATGACCGATTTCACTTGAAAAATCCGTTATCCTAAATAAAAACTCAAACATTACTCATACCCATTTAAAATGGGTAAAAATGTCGCAAAAATTACCTTTTCAAAGTGAAACATAAACAAATTTGCAATTTATTTACTCAAAAAACTTATAAAAAGGACTTTTAACCATTCATTTTTACCGTTTGAGATTTGGGTGAGAAAAAAGGGCTTTTGGTCAGAAACGTCTCGTGAAAATTGTAGAAAATCCATCCATCGAAATCAAACGTCGTCTCCTCCAAGTAAGCCACATCATCCTACTCTTCATTTCTATCCGTTTCAAATTGTTTTTTAGGGGTTCATTTTACTTTTTAGGAGTTTTTTAGGTTTCAAAACCCGCGCGGGGGGGCCCGCAGATTTACCACAGGGGACCCGCGTACCCCGACTTTTTTGCAATGGGAAAAAATTCGGGGGTACGCACCTGCCATGAAGGCAAGGTGTGGACTTCACGCACTATCCCTAACAAGAGGGTGCGTACCCTGCGCAAAGGTTTGTAAAACTTAATAGACTCAAAAATTACCCAAAAAATTCAATTTTGTATATTCTAATTCGCCTTTTTACTTGTAGGATAAACATCATGCTTGATTAGCGAGAATGGGAGCATGAGGATGTAGATCTTACCGTGATGAATCATCAACCTTTGATTGATGCATTGAAGGCGTGTGGCTTGTACAAATTCTGGGCCATACCTGGCATGAGGGCCCAGGTGGACTTTCTGCAGTTGCTGGTTGATAGACGGAGCATACAGGACTAGTGCTTCTTCATTGGTGGGCACCAGCTCGAAATAGAGCGAACAGAAATATACTTTTTGACTGGTTTGCTAGGAGAGGTGAGCATTTGACTCTATTCCAGGCTAGGGCAGGTGGCGAGTCTGTTGATAGCCTCCAGCTAGAGTACTGCAATGTCCAGAACCGAGACAAAGGGATAGATATCAAGACCATATCCCATCCTGAACTCATGGTGATTGCGTTTATGGTTACCCGACTATGTGGTAGCGCAACACTACACATAGCCACCGGATCCCAGATGCGGATGGCAATTGATTGCTTTCGAGGCACCATTTTCAACTCGTGCGATGCTGTGTTGGCTAATGTGAAAGGCCAACTGACCAAGGCCAAAAATGGACAACTGAAGACCTTTGGATATGGTGCTACAGTTGTGAGTTTTTTTCTGGAGAGGGTTCCGATGTTGATCCTACAGCACCTCGCTGTTGGAGCTGGGCTTCCTCAAGAGCCCAAACTGATGCGATGGGTTGCAGTTATGGCCCGTCATCCTCATGAGGGGACAAAGGTCGTTCGATTCAAATCTGAGTATTTCCAATGGTTGGAGAACTAGGCTTTTTGTATCCAGGACTTTCCTTATGCTGGGGTGGATTTTTGTGGGGACCCAGACATGGCTCTTCCACGAGGAGAGTAATGGGATGACTCAGGTAAAAAAAATTTCAACATTTTCTTAATTTTTTTTTTTGTTTTTATCTCATCCCAAAAATGATAGTAAAAGTATCAAATGCAGATGTATGACCACGGCGACCAGCTGCTCTCCAGCCTTACGAGAGGAGACAACCAGCTACACTGGCACCAACCCCGTAGGACGAATCAGCAAATACTTGCAGAGTTGGAGAGCCATCTAGAGCGCTTGACAGGGGACATTCCAGAGACCAGCATAGATGACATTCCTCGTCGTCTTCAGCGCTATGTGATTGGGGTCCTAGGACCTTTTAGGAGGTTCCTTTGTAAGGTGGCCCATGCAGTGGTTTCATATCGAGATCATCACCAGTGATGGGATGATCGCCTATTGTAGTCACATATGACATTTTTTATTTTTGTACTTATCATTTTTGCCAATCATAAGGTGTTTTTCAACCTATTATCGAGGATGATGTATATTTTGACACACTCCTATATTATATAATATCACTTTTACCGGATTATCTTGTTAAACATGTTATGGATGTTTTTAAATTTACTTGTATGATTATTTCACATGTCTACTTAACATTTGAGAAGCAATTGCATCTCCTAATGTATTTAAAGATCTTGGAATATGTTGATTTTCAATATAGTCAAATTCACGTTCCAAGAGACGCACTCTCAAAAATAGTCTCAATAATACTGGATTTCTAATGGCGTATACTCTATTAAGTTGTAATATAATGAGTTCAGAATCTAACCTCACTATCAAACTCCGAATCCCAAATGAAATAGATTCAGACAATAACTCAATCACTGCACTATACTCTACAATGTTGTTTGTTGTTTGATTGAGGCTTACCCCATGCATAGATACCAACTCGTCAGAGGGCGAATAAATAACCCAAGCTGCGGAAGAAATATTCCATGTACTATGACAAGCACCACCAGCAAAACCAATGTATGTTTGGAGAGGCGTCGACATCTACGACATCAAGAGTAAAACCAAGATAAGCGCGAATAATGACGAAAAACACTCTATAAGCTAAGCACACTTTTTAATCTAAAACACACCAGCTAGAAAGAAAACTAACCTAACTAAAAATCTCCACACCCATCCTTAAGCATAATACCTCTTCAGGTAAAGACCATTTCTGGGTTTACCTAAAGAGACCCCATCAAAGTCTACCAATTCATCGGCCCCTTTTGCTAGCTTTCGCTTGACAACATAGGGACCATGCCACATAGGCACGAATTTCCCACCTCCTAATTTATCATTTTCCTAATCGTACAATAAGACTACATATCCTTCCGAAAAATTTTGAGGGGTCACATTTCGATCATACTAAGATTTAATACGTTTTTCATGAGATTCGATCGCTAATGCAGCATCACATTGATTCTCATCTAGCTGAGCCAACTATAACAAACTTCTTTCCTCTTCGGAAGTGGCTGGAAGTAATTCGATGGCCATTCGCAGTGACGGGATTTTGCACTCAATGGGTAACACAACTTCCAGACCATAAACTAGTTGGAAAGGAGTGAACCCTGTTGACGTTTTTACTAAGGTTCGATACGCCCAAAGCACTGAAAATAACATGTTATGCCAATTCGACCAACGAATCCCAATGGTTTGTTGGATCATGATGACTAGAACTTTGTTGATGGCTTCAACTAGACCATTAGCTTGTGGATAATAAGGAGTTTAACTATCGTGACGCAAGCCAAGCTGGACTGTAAGTTCAGTCATCATAACGTTTCGAAAATGACACCCATGATTAGTGATAATCTCTTGTGGAACACCAAACCTAGCAATGATATGATTGACCATGAAAATCGTAGTTGTTTTGTCGTCTGCCTCAAATGTAGGCATCGCCTCGGCCCACTTGGTAAAATAATCTACCACAAGGATAATATACGCACGCCCCCCGGTCAAGTGAGGGTTACATGTAATAACATCGATACCCCATTTGGCAAAAGGACCAACAGAAATTATAGGGTGGAGAGGAGCAGGTGGAGCGCGCATCTTTCGATAAAAAATTTGGCAGTTGTGGCATTTTCGGACCGCGATAATACAATCTTTAAACATAGATGGCCAGAAGTAGCCAGCGCAAAATATCTTTTGGGCTATGGCATACCCAGACATATGACCGCCACATGCTCCAAAGTGACACTCATTTAGGACCCTTTCAGCTTCCTCATGAGTTAAACAATGTCGAAAAACAGAGTTCGCCCCACAACAATAAAGAGTATCTCCAATAATTTTGAATTGTCGGGACTGGAATCATATTTTTCGACATTACGACCGTGAAATATCTAGCCAAAAGGATTGGTTTTGGAGATAAATGATGATATCCCCATACCACGGATCTAAAGTGCTGATTAGAAACAAGGATTCGTCTGCAATGAGCTCTTTCGCCACAGTTTCTATGTCAGCACGCGGGAAGTCACACATTAACTCCGCAAAAACTAAAGATTTCTTTGACTTAGACTTTTCAAATTCCAATTCGAACTCATGCAGGATCACAATCCATTTGGAGTACTTTCCCCCAAGCAATTGCTTGGTCAAAATATAGATCATAGGGTTGCAATCAGAAATGACTGTAGTCTTACGTAGTAAAATGTAATGATGAAAACATTGGATAACTTGAACGGCTGCCAATGCCAATTTCTCCACATGTGAGTATTTTAGCTCAGTTGGATTTAAAGTTCAACTAAGGTAATATATCACATGTTTAGCACCGAATTCATCTTCCTGAACTAACACCATTCCGATGGTGGAATGGGAGGCAACGAGATACAAGAAGTAGTCCTGGTTGTAGTTGGGAGGATGCAACAACGGTGCATGGGTCAACCCGTGTTTTAGTGCATCAAAATATTTCTCCGCTATCTTGTCCGAAAAGAATGAAGTATTCTGTTTCAAAAACCAGGTAAAACCCTTTGTGATCTCGGCATAGTTAGGGATGAATCAACGTAAAAAGTTTGTTTTCCATTGCAAACTTGGGAGTTGGCGAAGACTCAAAGGAGGATGCAATTTGATAATGGCATCAACCTTCGAGGGATCAACGCGAATGCCGGCTTTCGAAACAAAAAATCCCAGTAACCAACCCATTTCAATATAGAAAACACACTTGTGGGGATTCAACCTAATACGATAATTCCTACACCTCATAAAGATTGCTCTTAAATGGACGAGATGATCAGCTCGATGTAATGAATGAGCATGCAAGTCATCGAGATAGGTTGCACAATGTGATTGATATCATGAAAAGCATAAGACATGGCCCGTTGAAAAGTTGCCCCGGCATTCTTAAGCCCAAAAGGTAATTTGAAATAAGAAAATGTCCCCCACAGAAAACTAAAGGCCATTTTTGGTTGATTAGCAGGTAGAATATTGATTTGATTGTATCCGAAAAAACCATCCACGAAGGAGAAAATTTCATTTCCGGCACAATCATCGATGATTTGATCAATATAAGGAGTTAGGTAATTGTCCTTTGGACAAGCTCGATTAATGTCCCTATAATCGATACATATTCTTATTGTCCCTTGCTTTTTGTTAAGAGGAACAATATTCGATACCCAATCCCTTAACAGGATCAGATAAATGAAATGTGCTTTGAGTAATTTTTCAACTTTTGCTTTAATTGCAGCAGCTTTTTTTGGGTGGATCTGACGCAAACATTGCCGGACATGTTTAGCATCTGGGTAGGTTTTGATTTCATGAATAACAATTGTGGGGTCAATTCCTGGCATTTTCTCATATGACCAGGCGAACACGTCACGAAACTCTTGAAATAGGGCGTTATATGTTTGAATTTCATCTTCCATACAAGAGGCACCTATATGAATGTTTTCAACAATTCCAGGCTTAACCAAAATGTCAAGGGGAATAGTTCGAGAAATATTTCCCAAGTTTAACTCAGAATTAGAATGTTTCATTGGATTCTGAGCTTCCTTGACATATTCAGTCGTAAAAATTGATGAAAAATAATATTCAAAATGATCTCCCTCAGGTAAAAATGAAGATCTGTGATGAAGATCTTCCCATGGTAACTCATCGACGCATAGGATTTCACGAATTTTCTCATCAGTGTGAATAGGTTTAGAAAACTTTATTGAATCCGAGTTTGATGTCGAAAGTGATTTCTCGTGGACCACATTCATTAAGTCAATTTGGGTTGACATTGTGTCGGAGAATGACTGCACGACCTGATACGCAAGTTCATACAGACTCAAAGGCATAAGATCACCAAACCAGTCTATCTCAGATTCAGAAGGTATGATCCAAGGACCATCATAAACAGTGGTGTCTGATGAAATCATATGAATGGTTGCAGTAGAAGACGATGTGTTGATAGGAGGAAAAGGAAAAGTTCCCAGTAAAACGACACCTTTAATGAGTCCTCCTCCAACATCCTTATATGGGATAGTCATTTTACCAACATGCTGAATGCTTTCAGCAGAGGCTGGGTCGATTGAAAAGTAAGACAACTGGTCTAAGGTTATGATCTTTCCATTATGAGGGAAATTTATAGGCCGAAAGACCGATGAAAAGACAACTGTCATAGCGTAAGACCAACTACGACTGAAGAGAATGTTGTAATCTAGAGGGGCATAAACCACCTCCACATCTAGATTAATGGTTTTACATTCAAAACCTATAGGTAAATCATGTATAATGCCAAAAGGATGAAACCCATGGCCATCAAAGGCCTTTAGAATCATCGGGGATTGATTTAGTGAAGGAGAACCAAGCGACCTCCAACACTGTATCGAAATAATACACACTGAAGCTCCCTCATCAATCACAGTCCTATGGACAGGTTTGTTTTTGACTATCACTGGAATCTGGATAACCATTTGGTGAGGTAAGCGTTGTGCACTATTTTCTAGATCGAAGATTATAAGGTTTGGGTCCTGAACGTCAATAGCTCCTATAGCCTGCAAATTAATTTACGCTGTGCTCGACATGATTGCAACACATCCAAAGCCGACATTGATCAAGGTGAAACAGCTAAATCGTCAACAATGGTATAGTTCTAAGCCGCTCTCGCATGTGGATTGAAAGTAAACTTTCGAAGTATACCCTTGGCGGGCAGATTGATTACTAAGTCTAGATTAGGTTTCTCGATCTGCAGTGGATCGGAACCGGGAACTGAGGTTGATGGACTAGAATGAGAAGATTTTGCTTCTTTACCATCAACAAGACTTTTACTTCCATAATCTTGCAATCAAGTCACAATCCTAACATGGGACATCATCAATATGGGTTCTTCGTTGGCATTTGAGGAAGAACATATAATCTTATTGTCTTGATTTGGAAAAGGATCCTTCAAAACAACAGGAGTTTGGGAACCTTTGACAATTTTCGCAACCTCTGCACGATGAGGGCAGTCTCTCGTCAAATGTTCTTCATCACAAATGAGACAAGGATAACGAGGTTTGCATTTATCATCAGTTGATTCCGCTTTTTCTGGTTTCTCTTTCGAATTCTTATCTGTTTTATTCTTCTTCTTCCCTTTCTTCTTACCACCGGTTTTTGATTTAGCTGTAGATGACTCTACAACATGAATATCGGCGGAAAGTTCCATGAAAGAATCTCATGTCAGGGAATGTTATGTACCTAGGGGGGGTAATATGGGGTACCGAGGGAGGTACCAAAGGTAATAATGTAATAATGGGATGGGCCATAGTAATAAATAAGGTGGTTAACCCAGGTCATGTAAGGGACCACAAGTAGTTAATAATAATGTAATGGGCCCATGGTATTAGTTGATGGTATGAGTAAACCATGGTATTGATGCATGGTATTGTATGTATGAGGCCTATATAGAGGCTAGAGACTCCACATGGAGGGACAGGAAGAGAAATAGTCCTGTATGAACAAGCATATGGCTTGTGGAGTATTCTCCTTCCTTAAGGAGTGAATGTATGGTGTTGCCCTACCTTAAGGGTTTGATCAATAAAGTATCATTTCATATTATTCTTGGGTTTATTTGTATTATCTTATACTTTCTTATCAGATCCATAATATTCTTGGGTTAGATCCACAACAAGTGGTATCAGAGCTACAACAAGTGGTATCAGAGCACTTTCTTGGGCACAAAAGTGGAAATTTTTTTACTTTTTGCAGGATTTCAAGGGTGGCGAGTTTGCAGATCATATATGTATGTTTTGGTTCAAGATCTAAAAAATATGATTGCATATCTATATTCCTTGTGAAAAAATAGCCGATTTCAAAAAAAAAATTGGTCGAATCGGAGTCCGGATGAAGGAGATATCACTGATCTAAAAATCAGTGGGGTTGCAGCTAATTTTTCCGGGCAGCGCGTTTGCGGCACAGATATAGAAGTCTTGGTGCAAGATCTGCAAGATCTAATTGTAGATCTGGAATCTTTGTGAAAAAGCACCCAATTTCAAAAAAATAATCAGGCGAATTGGAGTCTAGATGAGGGAGATATCGTTGATTTAAAATCAGCACTTTTTTCAGAAATTTTGGGTGACGGCGGGAGAGTAGCAGCGCAGATCTGAAATTCTAGTGCCTGAATCAGGATTTCTATCACATGGGCAGATGCAGAATGGTTGGTCCATTTCCAAAAACAGGTTATAATAGAGATTCTGAGCAATATTGATGAAACTGTGACATTTTCAAATTTTAGCTAAGTAAGTGGATTTTTTCAAACCCTCATGGCTTCTAGCAAGGCAATTTTTACGGGAAAAGACGATGGTATGACTATTGAAGAATTCATAAAGGAACAAAAGCGTATGTTTAAGACAGATTGGAGGGGTAAAGTGTGGTTATTTTTAATAGATGAGGCTTCCAAATGGTGGGTCTCACTTGACCGCAAGCAGTTGACCAAACTTTCAGATGCAGAATTTGAAAAAGCCCTTTTGGACAAATGGTCTAAGGCTAAAAAAAAGGAGAATGAAACACATAAGGGGCTATTTCCTACTGGTATATCCTTATTGCAGGTTCATGGACTGATTCAGAAAGAGAAGATCATTGTTTCTATAAATCCTAGTTGCAAGCATAATTTCATCAATGTTAATTTGGCAAAAAAATTGCAAGTTCCAACAAAAACCATTGAAAATATACAAGTTGATGATGAGAATGTTCAAACGTACAAGGATTTGAAGATTTCAATGGATAAGTATGTGTTGCATAGTGATTTTTATGCTTCAGATATGGATAACATAGATGTTGTTTTGGGGTACCATTGGATGGAATCAGTAGGTACTATCAATATTAATGTGCAGAAGAAATTCATCAAGCTATGGTATAAAAAGAAGAAAATTACATTACAGGATATTTCCATCCATAAACAGGTAGAGCACAGGGAGGCTGAAGCAGAAGATGTTCAAGTGACTGATATATCAGATGATGAGCCTTTGATGATCGACAACCAAACACAAGCAGAGGCTGCAGAAGAAAATACTGCAGGTGATGATACATCAAAGGAGGGCTCAGTGGTTGAAGTAATATTGAAAAAGAAGACACCACAATAGGAACCACAGCAGGGTGAAGTCAAGCAGAAGACACCGTGGGTTAAAACTTCAACATATCATCACCCACATCACCCCGCAAGACAACCATCAAGGTGGCAAGCAGTTAGTCACAAGGACAACAACCCCCACAAGATGGATACAAAGGAGAGACGATCCACCTACTACACATCAACACGGAAGAGCGGCCATGGTCAACTTCCATCTCAAGCGAGCGAGGCACCAGCGAGATCGAGGGTTCACCTTTCTCTTGGATGGCTAGATGCACGTGCATGGTATCAGTGGACTACTCTTTTGAGTAGATATTATTATTTATGTTCTTCCCATGTTTCGAGGACGAAACATGCTAAGGGGGGTGG
>APFE030286103.1:110528-137798 GCA_000404065.3 Pinus taeda
ATGAAGAGAAGTATTCTTGTATGAACAAGCATATGGCTTGTGGAGTATTCTCCTTCCTTAAGGAGTGAATGTATGGTGTTTCCCTACCATAAGGGTTTGATATCAATAAAGAATCATTTCTATCTATTTCTATCTTGTTATTCTTGGGTTATTTCTATTATCATAATATTTCCGGTTTAGATATACAACAAGTGGTATTAGAGCTACAACAAGTGGTATCAGAGCTACAACACACTCACACCAGCTATCTATCAAAACTCAAAAGCACTAACAACACTGCTCAATCCAAGAATTTACCAACTAGTTGATCATAGCAAAGGTGAGTGTTTAAATATGGGAAGGAGTCTCCATCAAAGGTGGAAGAGAGTGCTTATCCCAAAGGAAGGTAGCACAATTGATGAAATTTCCATACCAAGGAAGAAAGGGTGACACAAACTATGCCAACAGCCAGGTCTGGAGTCATCCAGAAGGCCGACTATTGGAACAAATTCACCCAATCTGTATCATCGTGGGTGTATAACTGAGCTTTAGCACTGACATCGCTAGTAAGCAATGTAGCCAGTCAGATCATCGCCAAAGATATCAAATAGCCTTGTGACGGGGCATGAAATCAGATCGTCATGGGAAACATATGTACTTCTGCACTAGCAGCACGGCTGGACCGTTCATGAGCATTGTTCAGTGTGTATATTAAGTCCATATCTGTGATGAGGCAGATAACTTAGGACAAGTGGGTCAATTGGCAACATGAAAGAGAATTTGTTCAATATGAGCATGTTTGACTTGGACACATGACATAGTAGAAGGACTGGGAGTGAAGGCAGTGACAAATTATTGTGTAACAGATGCCCCCTAATGTATGAAGCCTGAGAGAGTGGGAGGGGTGAAATGCTTTACGAAACTAACTGAGCTGCAACACCATCTGGAAGAAACCTGTAGGTGCAAGTACAACTGATATCTCTGATAGTGAAATACATGTAGTTTAGGAATGGGCGCAGCCATCCAGAAGACATACGAATTAGGTCTATGGTATGGACACAGCCATCCAGCTAATAAGACCATAATAATATAAAGGTATGGTCGCAACCATCCATGAAAACTCAGGTATGGGCGTAGCCATCTATTAATGAGTCATGTAATCATGAACCAATCCACATAGCTTGAACATGTGTAATCTGAGTTCGAGGTCTTGAACCCTAACCGATCATAGTACAAATTCTAACATGCGAATAGAGGTGCTGAAGTTGAGCATGAGAGAAAATCACTTGATTACTGGTCGATGATGCAAACCCTTAACAAGCATGAGAGAAACCACCAATAATGCCAATGGTTCTCAAGGTACTGTCCAGTACAATCCATGAAGTGTGAAGAATGAGCTGAAGTCAAACACTCATGGAATCACCCAATCGACGACCAATGATGTAAGTCGATCGTCAGGTGTGAAGAGCTTGTCATTGAGGCATGCAAGCTCCAAGGTACCAAAATGGATCTCTAAAACAATCTCCCAGATAATGAGTTGATGTTGACAGGAGACAATCCGCCGTAGGAGGGCCATAATGTTTCCCCCATCAATGAAACGAGATAAGGAACAAGTGGTAGATAGTGAAATAGAGGATGAAAGGAAAAAGCGAGGATGTAAACTACAGAAGGATTATACTCTTGAACATGTCGGCGACACGAATCTGGAGGGTGGCAGCATTCAGGTACCAAGGGATCGGAGGCTTAATGGAGACAACATGGATAAGATGGAATGAGGCTAAATGACAATCCAAACCCACGGAAGGCCAAATGATGATGTATGGATATCCCAACCCAACAAGAAGCAAAAGTGTTGATATTCAAGAGTGACTAGCTACCATAGACAATCAATGATGATTTCCAAATTTTCCCCCACGAATCTGGAGGGTGGCAGCATTAGGTACCAAGGGATCAAAGGCTTAATGGAGACAACATGGATCAGATGGAATGATGCTAAATGACAATCTAAACCCAAGGAAGGCCAAATGACGATGTATGGATATCCCAACCCGACAAGAAGAAAAAGTGTCAATGTTCAAGAGTGACTAGCTGCCATAGACAATCAATGATGATTTCGAAATTTTCCCCCACCATTGCTAGAGAGTACCCCAATTACTTTTAAAGACAAGCTTGAAGGGGATAGCATGTGCTTGTAAAATAAGTTCGACCTTCGGTCGAATCCAACCTAGTAATAGTTTAACGAGCCCTAGGGAGGAGAAGCTCGAGCCTCATCATGGTGACGAGTCCAATGTCATTAGGGTTTAATGAGTCCGAAATAGGTAAAACTTAGAGTCTTTTTCATGTTTAGAGAGTTTGAAAAAGATATGAAAAAGAAAACTCCAGGGGGGTCCTTTTTCATAAATTTGTGTCTCTCGAGCTTGAAAAAGTATAAAACGATACTCGAAAGAATCGCATAACCATTACTATCAAGGAGTACCTTTTGTGATTAGTGACCTCAACCTGAAAAAGTAGAAAAGCAATTGAGACCACGTCATTTCCTAACCAGTATCGAAACTGAAATGACAAAGGTACGGTGATCTTTTCACATATATACGATCCGAAAAGAGCTGAAAGTGGACCGTCTTTTTAATTTCGTTTAATGAGTTAAAAAGGAAAAACTCGGCAATATTTTCATAGTTTACGAGTCAGGAGAGAGCTTAAAGGTGACTCACGCTAGAGGAGTGAGTGGTATAAAGGGTAGCAACTGGTTCTGGCAATGGTGGAACTACTCAAAGCATGTAACGGTCAAGAGGTTGGCTAATAAAACCACTCATCACTACGGTTCCTCAGGAAAGGAAAAACAACCAAGTCAAAGCATATGATCAGCCAAAGAGATGGTGGTAATGGAATGAAACAACCAAGGCTCATCTAGCATAATTTAGCGGATAAAGACAAAAATCACGAGATGTAAATCAGGTATGGGTTAATTTTTACACAAGCTTGAACCATGGAGAACTCTGCTTGGATTCAGTTTCATGTTTACACAAAATTGAAACGAAAAACTATGATTGTTATGAGTTCGCATGCCCCCAGCATAATGACACAATGCGAGGTACATGCCCCCCAAGCTTCATTGCATTCAATGAGGTGGATGGAATGAAGGTTCACTTTCGAGATCTTGGAAGGCCTCGACTTGGATTTTACAAGATCTTAATGAAAGACTCAATCTGGAAAGCGAGTGATTTCATTTTTTAATGAGATTGACATGATAAAAGAACTATCCTCATAACCCTTGTTTCATTTTTTAACGAGCTTGACATAAGATCAAGCACTATGCTGGACGCTGCTTATTTCATTTTTTAACGAGCTTGACACAAGAGAAGGAACTATGCTCCACACCCCTTGTTTCATTTTTTAACGAGGTGGAGACAGGAACAAACTATCCTCAGACTCCTTGTTTCATTTTTTAACGAGCTTGACACAAGACAAGGAACTATGCTCCATGATCCTTGTTTCATTTTTGAATGAGGTTGACATAAGATCAAGAACTTTCCTCAAGACTCTTGGTTTCATTTTTTAACAAGTTTGAGACAGGAACAAACTATCCTCGTCCCCTTGATTCATTGGCCATACGAGAACATGGCTCCCAAGAGATCTTCGTGGGATGGAAGGGACACACTCTGAGAGGAACACATGTCATGAGGCACTAATGACAAATCAGGTTCCAATCCCTCCAGTACATTGTGTATGAGACCATTTGCATGATCATCAATAAAGGCGGAGATGGAACGAGTAGCCACATCATTGACCTATGGCAAATAAGGTGCTACATGCAGATAAGAACCAATGGGAGACGATGGTAGTATAGGAGGCACCGGGTGACTAAAGAATGATAATTAATCAACAGTAACCATTCTTCCATCATGCAGAAACCAAACCACATGGAAAAGTGAAGAAACAAAAGCTCCCATGGCATAAACATAGTCACAGCCAAGGCAAAGACTGAAATCTAAAGCATCTTGGACAACCATGACGTCTATATAGATGGTTTTCCCCCCAAAGTAACAGGGAACTTTGGAAGGATCCCCAAAGTCAACTAGTTCCTCTATAAAATGCCAACAGATTCTGTGTGACACGCACAAGCTGTGGGGAGCCCAAAGCTTGCCAAGTAGCACAAGGAATTAGACTGATAGATGCACCCTCATCCAAGACAGTGCCAGGTACAACCTTATTATAGGCATGTAATATGATCTAGAAAGGCGTGTAGGATGGAAGGTGGAATGCAGTCAAATGACTCCAGTCAAAGGAAACGACTGAACTACTTGGTGGGGGAATCGTATGATTGAACCCTTGCTCTACAGGAACCGAAGAAGGACCCTCTTGACCAGCGGGGATAGGAGGGTCATTCTCAGACTCAGGAGAATCTAATGAGACGAGAAGAACATGAGCATGATGCTCTTCCAAGGAAGAGTGATCAACAGGTGGTGAACCCAAGTCGACACTCTCTCTGACCAATGGATGGTCTGGAATAGGCTTAGCGTAGCCAGGTTCGGAAATAGGAAGACAGACAAGAGAAGAATCTAAGTCAATCTCTTAGTCGACAGGGAGAGGGTTTGAAGAGAGCCTCTAATAACCAATGGGAATTTGGGGTGAAGAAGCTGTAAGACTTTCCAAAATGATGGAAGTTTTATCCATGAGCAGACAAAGGTGAAGGGGATGGTTGCCTTCACACAACCTATAGCGGAATCGAATCTTCCGTTTCTTCTTACCATTGCCAGTTGATAGGGTAGCATCATCATGAGCTTTAGAGGATGATGAGGGATGAGCTGGATCATGAGATCATACTCCTAAGATCCTATGAATTCCAAGACAATCAGGAAGAAGATGGTCACCCTTGCACAATTTACAAGGAAACTTAACCTTCTGCGGAGGAGCAGAAGGTGTTCTGACCTGAGGCGTACTCGGAGCAGTAGCTATGCAGACGGCCTCACATTTATCAGACTTCTTCATCTTCTTCTTCTTCTTCTTCTTCTTCTTAGTCTCCTGGTTACTAGATGTGAAACTTTTACCAGGCGAAGGAGGAGAGGAGGAGGAAGAAACAGGGGAAGAAGGCATAGGGTCCACCTTGGAATCAACATGTCATGGTTAAGACGAAGGAGACGATGGAGCAGGAGTCATGATGCTCGAGAGCACCAACGTTGAAAACAAACATACGGGCAAACCAATGGTTAACCAAGGCAAAGACAATGTTGCCATATACGAAGCACGATCATTTCAAAATGGAGGAAACGGACCAGGATTTCCATCTGTGGGAAGACCTTGGCTGGTAGACTCGGGGAATGTTGCCATCGAGAATGCGCCTAAAAAACACTCTTCTCACAACCAAGAACTTGAACTGTTACTAGGAATATTTCATGGGCAGTAAATTTTATGACGCAGGAACAAAAACTTTACCTTTTCATGTTTCAAGAGTTGAGAAAAGGAAGAAAAGGTGACTCTATCTCTTTTGAAGTTTAAAGAGCCTGAAAGGACAAGTGCTCATATGGACCTTTTCTTTTAAGGAGTCTGAAAAGGAATGAAAGTGACTACTCTGGAGAAACTAGGCAAAAGGTTTACTAAAAAAATCGTAAAACTGCATATACACCTTGGCAATCATATGAAAACCAAGGACTTTCCGTATGACAGTCAATCTTCCCAAATGCTGTGTTCAGTGCATCATGGTTTGCAAGGTGGTAGACACATCTTCCTAAGGATATAGGATGATAACCTAGTGGGGTCTCCTAGCATATACTCGACGGTACATGGCAGCACAATTTTGTAGTACACCGCTATTGAGTCACAGAAGGAGGAATCACCCAACCTTGACTGAAAACAATAGTGACTAGGTTTAACGACACCGGAGCACATCTCTAGCCTAGACCTCTAAAGAGTGTGCTTATGTTCCAATGTGTTGTTAAGTTCATTCAGTTCATTTTAGAGTTGATATTGGATTATGTTTCAATTTCCAGGCCCTATCGTATGTATATCAAAGAACCTAGGATGCAGCTAGAATGAGTAAAACATCTTTTTACTTCAATGTACACCTACCTATAGGAGGGTAGAGAGATCATTCCCAAACCAAGAAAACCAAGACAAGCGAATGCAAACACTAACAAACACAATGCATCAATACACTAATCTCACGATGCATTGATACTACTAATGAAAGATATGTACTCTCACTTTCGTATGCTAAATGAATGCAAAATTTTGATTTTCCTTTTTTGTTTTTGAATTTAAAGAGACAAACAAGCAAGTGTGAACTGATCGATCCAAAAAATTGTGATCTATGCTTGGTTGTGAAGAAATTGAATCATCATAAAAAATTGGTTCAATAATCGACACTAAAAATCAACCAGCAAGAAAACAAGCAGTGAAAGAGCCTAAAGCAAATCACAAGACAGTTGTGGATGAACCTTGAATAGACAAGTAACCCAAGAAAACGGTTTCTCGACGAAACTTCTAAAGGGCTAGGTCACATGGTCAAAAAACACAAGAGTCACTCAATGAAATCAAAGAGACAGTACCCTAACCAAAAGCAATTAAAACAAGCTAATGAGAGACAAGAAAGAACAAGGGATAAACAATATTGATGAATTCAGAAGGTAAAGTTGTAAAAACAACTTTACAGGAATCATCGCAAGTGTTATATTAACAACTAGAGTTGACGCCACTAAACTAGAGACCATCACTAGTGATGCACTGACAACTAGAGCTGATGTTGCAAGTGTTACATTGACAACTAGAGATGGTCGCAAAAGTACACCTATTTTCCGTGACGGTGTGATTTCAAGAGTCATTGCGAGAATTAAACTAGCAACCCAAGGTCATCACAAGTACAAAGCTATAAAAAGGCGACGATGTTGCGATTGTTAGGCTATCTTCCATGATGATGTAAAAAACAATGGCAAAGGAGCCGAAAAATCCCAAACAAGAACCAACCAATCTAACAGAAAATTGAGGTACCTCCCAGATTAATCTAGGTGACCCAAGAGACTGATAATTAATCCCCAAAAACAAAGAGAGACCAAATCAAAATCAAAACAAGATCAAAGAGAAGAACATAGGACAGACTCCCCAGCGGAGTCGCCAATTTGTGATGCAAGAAAGTGTTCCCTTTGCAGACAAAAGAAACCCCTCTAGCCCTAGAGTGGGTCTAGTCACAAACATGGACAAATCAACAATAGCTTTCCTTAAACAGTCATAGTTGGAGGCCTACCTCAACTGGTGGTCGATGGAGTTCCGTTGTGCTGCTCTAGCTTTCACTTCCTTCTCCTTAACGAGTGATCAACTTGAAATAATGCAAAGGAAATACAACAAAGCACGTAACCGGAAAACAAAAATGATCTATTTACTCACAAAGTGAAGAAGTCATGAGCTATCAAGTATATTACATACAAGACATAGGAAAACATCATTGATTGTATTAATAGTGAGATAAGAGCAAGATTACAACCAAAGTCTTGATGTTGCAAGCCTTCTCAGAGGGATCTAGCTAGCATGTTCTTCAAGCATTCACTCTTTGAAGATCGATCTCCCAACATACAAAATCTCTCTCTCTCACTCACAAGTTTTACATAAAGTCAAGGGTACTTCACAACCTTCCACAAGCTATCAACACTCTCACACTTGTTCACACTCACACCCGCTATCTATCAAAATTCAAAAGCACTAACAGCACTGCTCAATCCAAGAATTTACCAACTAGTTGATCATAGCAAAGGTGAATGCTTAAATAGGAGAAGGAGTCTCCATCAAAGGTGGAAGAGAGAGCTTATCCCCAAGGAAGGTCGCACAATTGACGGAACTACCATACTAGGGAAGGAAGGGCGACACAAACTATGCCAACAACCAGGTCTGGAGTCATCCAGAAGGCCGACTGTTGGAACAAATTCGCCCAATCTAGATCATCGCAGGTGTATAACTGAGCTTTAGCGTTGACATCGCTAGTAAGCAATGTATCCAGTTAGATCATCACCAAAGATATCAAATAGCCTCGCAACGGGGCATGAAATCGGACCGTCATGGGAAAAAGATGTACTTCCAGGCTGGAGCATGGCTGGACTATTCATGAGCTCTGTTTAGTGCATATATTAAGTCTATATCCGTGATGAGGTAGATAACTTAGGAAAAGTGGGTCAATTGGTAGCATGAGAGAGCATTTGTTCAGTATGAGCATGTTTGACTTGGACACATAACACAATAGAAGGACTGGGAGTGAAGGCAGTGACAAATTACTATGTAACAATCATCATTCATATAAATTCCTTCATCATGCTTATCAATCAAATAAACTTTACTTACAAATATGTTCAACATCTTGAACATTATGTACCTACACAACTTAGACAACAAGTACAATCAAATACATATATAGAAGCATGAACTTACTATATCAGGATCATGAAAGTATTATACTTTAGATATCAAATACCTAAACTTAGTTAGGTTCACATTCAATAAGAGACATGTGCTTTTAAACTTGAACCTTTTTCTAGGGTTAGGTTATAACCCCTTGATCACATTAGTAACTCAATCAAGAAATCAGTCTCATTATATATAGGGCCTCAATATTTCTTCCAAAGATATTACATACTCTACTATAATATATTGAAAACCCTAGAAGCAAACCTTTAAAATTCATGTGTTAGAGTTCTACTAGGATTTAATGCAAACCCTATATTCCATGTTTGAGACACTAATCCATAGATGTCAACAATAAAAACCAATCACAACACAATGTTTTTCAACTAAATTACCAACTTCTACTAGGGTTTGTTGTAAACCCTATATTTTATCATCATAATGGAAACAATATCATCATATCCTAGAATATCAAACTTCTACTAGGGCTCAGTTGTAAACCCTAGAACTTATCAACAAATAGGTTAGCACATATACATATCTAGGATAATCATGCAAACAAATATCATGACATATATTGGACAAACCCAAGACACAAATATCAATACATTTAAAGTCATACATATAATTATCTTTATTAGTGTAGGGTTTTGATCATATGGAAAAACATGCACCTAGGGTTTTATTCCTAGGAGCTTACTCTCGATATATAAGGGTTTTGTTCATAAACCCTAATTTACCAAAACTTGAAGGTATAGGAATACACAACCATAAAGTACTATGGTTTCCATAACAATAATAAGGCTCCAAACATTACATTACCATAAAAACCCCAAACATCAAACGAATAATATTTTCTAGATTCCATCATTAACCCTAAGTAGGTAAGGGTTTTTCACATTGGCATACCATTAGGTTAGGGCTTTAAAAACAATATTTCATTGTTTCACAACCATGATGATTTTAGTGAGGTTATATTTAATCTAATGGTTAATCTTCAAAATAATAATCTTTATGATTCAAAATTCCTATACATAACACTTGTTAGTAATGTGAAACAACTTTATTAGAATGAACGAATATACCTTTATCATAAAGAGAACACAACTTATGGTCTAAAACATACCTTTAAGTTGTTTTCTAGACAAACCTTATAGGACAACAATTCCAATCAAACTTATATCATGCTTTGTCTTATGAGTTCTTTTCCATAGCCCTCGAGGATATCATAAAGCTTTTCCTAAACAAGGAAAATCTAAAAATAAATTTTATTTGCATCTAATATAAACACATTTAGATAAGAGAAGGAAACCAAATATAAAAGGATAAGACAAGGAATAATATTCTTATCTTTGAAAAACGGTGAGGGCTCCCTCTCAATCCAAACTCGAGGGATACCTATAACTTTTAATAATTCAATTTTTTTTCCAAAGCATGATAAACCTCCAAGAACTAGAAATCAAATCATAAAGGTAAATAATTCAAAATTTTAGAGCAGAATGATAGAATCCCTAAGAGACCCTAGCAAATAAGTCTTTGACTTCAGATTCTTCCTTCTTGATCTTCTTTGATGGTCCTTCATCAACAACATTTGCATGTTCCCTTTCTCACTTCTTACTTGAATTCTCAGGGAAATCACTTCTATATTAACCCAACTGATGACAATTATAACATTCAATATTGAATAGGTCTACCTTCCTTCGAGGCCCTTTAGATGTCTTGAAGGTTCCTTTGTTCTTGTGATGAGCGAAATAAGAATTTGAAATTTTTTCTTCTTCAATAAATTTGTTGCTTACTAATAAAATTTTGAGTTCTTCTTGTCTACATGCATTCCATAATTGTTCAAATGTAGGATTTTCCTTCCAAATGATGATACTTGATGAAAAGGCACTATAATACGTTAGTAATACTATAAGTTCAACGATTACAAGATCATTTTCAAGTACTATCTCTTCTATTTCTTTAAGTTCATCTCTGATTCTAGCTATTCTTACAAAGAAGGATGCCACAATGTCTTGCTTTGTTATCTTTATATTCCTTAGTTCATTATTAATACTTTCAATTTGACCAAGATTCTTGATTGTGAATAATTTGGATGAGGCCTCATACATTTCTTGATAGGAATCAATGCTGGATATATATGGGATGAGGTTGTCCTTTATTCCATCCACCATTAGGGTCATGGCCAATATTTATGTTACTCTGAACTTTTCTTTTTCTGCATCACTTGATTCATTTGTAGGATTGTTTACTTTTTTTTACTAGATCCAAGACTTTATTCTTCTTGAGGATGAGATCTATCCTCTTTTTCCACGCCCTATAATTGGATGATCCTTCTAATTTGTTTACTGCCTTCATTGATTTAGACATTGTTCTTGAAAATGGTAGGCTTAACTTCTTATATGATCCTTTTCCTTGATGACCCTTATTCAAACTTCTTGAAACTCCTTATTTTCATTTAAATTAATCTTTAGGATGTCATTTTCCTTATTCTTAACCTTACCCTTGATACCATGTTGGAAAAATATAAAGGCATAAATATTTTACTTATGTTGATAATTACTTATGATATCCTTATGTTCTTATTAACTTTCTTGAGTTCTTATTTTATCTTAATTCATCAAGAAATTACCAATAACCATAATATGATGATCAAAGACACCATATGTAGAAGGAAATCTAGGGAAAAACCCCCATCCAGGGGAAAAACCAGTCAACAATTCCTCCTTTAATATATTTCATGAGATGATTCAAGACTCCTGACTTAGACACAAACTTCCTCCAATCACCAAGTCAACCATTGACTTTTTATCTAGAGGGTAACCTTCTAGTAACAACTTCGACTTTGCAACAATAATGGGTAGAAGAAACTAAACTTTGACTTAGATGCAACACTTTGATCTTGAAGCAACCCTTCAACCTAGAAGTAGCGCTTCAACCTAGAAGCAATAATAAAATTTCAGACTCCCCAACAACAAAAAATTGAACAAGAAAGTAAAGAACTTTGATCCTAATGCAGTACTTTGACCTTCCAATAATAGCCTAGAAAATTCACATGTGTGTGTGAGATGACCTAGAAATTTTACCTTCCAGCAATTCTCCTCCTTCTTCTACAACTTTGCACTTTTTCTAATCTTCTGTTTATATCAAACTTGTGAGAATACGTATTCCAAATGAATCAACCTGCACTATATATATACAATTTTCTGGAGTTCTAATTACCCTCATGGAGGTTGACTTGATCAGGTAAAGGACAACTTGATGTGGAGGCGAAAAATGACCTAATTTACTCAATAATAATTCTTTCTACATGACTCAAAAGCCAAAGAAGGGTCTCATTATATGCACAATGACTCTAATGGCTTAATATAAAACCTATAAATACTCAATGGGGACTTTGACCTAAAACATGATGACTCAAGAATGAAACCCATGCTTTAATAACTCAAATAATAATAATAATAATAATTCATTTTTCTTTATTTTGATAAATACATTTCATTATGACTCAAATACAATTATCAAGATCAAACCTAGTTACATTGTTCAACAACATGAACCCTCTTCCTCGCCATGGTGCAAGGGTCACTTCCAGTGGTTAGTGAAGTCACCTTGTCTCATATGTGATAGACTTATTCTCCCAGTTTTCTTGATCTTTCCCTTAATCAATTTCTTTTGAATACTTTCCTTGTGATGGTTAGGGAATCTCTTGAAAGTAATTGTTATTCACCGTGAGTGAATTTCCACATTTAGGTGATCTAGATACAACATACATCAATATCTCATCATATATAAAGATGATGCCTCCCACTACCTGTCAAGCTATATCAAAAAAGCTCTCGGAAGCTAGTACTAATGAGGCAATGGAAATAATCAAGCCAGTAGTCCCTATTCTGTCAAATACACAATGCTTCATAGATAAACCCTTGAAAATATCATGGTATGACATAAAGGATGATTTCGTGAAAAAGTAGTTCCCAAATGACTTGTGGGATAGGAAACCTTACATACACATAAAAAGGTCCATAATATATAGAGTTGCATGCAAATTCTAAGTGATTCCTTATTAAGAATCCATTTAACATATCTTGTCACACATGGTTATAAAACTTTGGTCCTTCACAGTGTAAGAGGGAATAATATTTCCACTTAATATCCACATGATATACATTATTATTATAAGATGGTCAGGCCTAGGAAATATGAAAACACTCATTTTTATGCAACCTAGGAAAATATCAATACTAAGGAAGTCATCAAATCTTGGTGCCAAGAGTTTGCAAGATTCTGCCAAAGATCAAGTGTAATTTATTAAAATAAATCCTTGAAAAAGGTTTATCAATATCTTATAATGATATGATGCAGACTCTATGGATGGAAGAATAAAGAATACTTTGAGGAGAATTAGATTTTCTTGCTCAACATGGTTCTCTGACGAGGTAAAGTTTTCAACTGGGTAGATATCCTCTCTCATGAACTGCAACTTAAGATACAATAGACTAAGAAAACCCTACAAGATAATCAAGAACTAGAGTTTTACATGTTCACTTACTTGTTGGATAGTATCTATGATCGTTATCATTTCACCAAGTTAAAATGGAACTAGACCCTATAGGAAAAATTACTTGTCTACTTACATTGCATATTGTCATTAGAAGTTAGTTTATGAGGATTTTATGATAAGCTAGTAGATCACTTCTTTGTAGTGTTGTACACAATTATCTTTGAGACGTAACCTCCTTACATGATAGATAAAGTGAAGGAGGAGCTCTATGAGATCACTGATTGGTTTGTTTCACCGCAAGGCACATACATCAAATGTTTTGAGTGTTAGATAGCTCCTCACCTTATGTCAAGGTATGTGACCAATAAGGTGGTCTTGCATGAAGTAGCATATAAGTTGAATACTGGATTTTCTCCACAACTCCATAGGATAAAAAAGCTTCTTGGCCCACTGTTACTTTATGGATCAGACATTATGAGCCAAAGAGTCTTAAGGTGGCTGATGCTAAAAATGAAGAGCTCAACTTCCTTCACTTTCAAATGATAAGCTTCCATAGATATTATCCTAGAAAAGTGTGCAAAAAATATTGTGACAAGATATAATATACTTGGTTGTATGGACCTATGACCGTACTAGAAGATGAAAATATTAAGAATTGATATGATGCATTGAGAAAGTGTTGTCTAGGAGATGAGGAAGGTCCCTCTTAGGTTCCATAGGTACTCGATGTTCAAATAGAGAATAATAAACAAGAATAAACTACTAAAGTTGACACTATAGCACCCAAGAAAAGTTGAAACATGATCCAGTAGAAGAGAGCAGTAGAAAGTTCAAGGTTTATCCTATCAGTAAAGGTGTGAATGAGGTAGAGTAGTAGAAGAAACAAAAGGAGGAGGAGAGGACAATGCTAGAAGAAGAGTACAAAATATAGAAGGAGTGGTTATAAAAAGAAGAAGAAGAAAAGAGGAAACTAGATGACTTGTTGAAGCTGAAAGTAGAGGATGAAAGGAGAATAAAAATAAAAGAGGAATGATAGAAGTATTCATAGGAAGAACAAATGAATAACATACATGAGGAAGATGTTGCATAGATAGTGGAGGAGGAATAGATAGATCATGAATTAGAAGTAGGCTTAGAGGATAAGGATGTCATTGAACCAATTGTAGATGAACCTGATAATCATCTAGAGCCTCCTCTCATTGGTGGCTATCTCCTATTTGTTAAATGGGAATTGCTCCTCCACAAAACAAAGGTACTTTCCCAATGATCCTTCCCATCCAGTTTCCATATCCACAGAGAAGGTGATAACATCTAATACTAGGAAAAATCCTAGAGCAATCATGGCAACAAATGTGGCTTTTGTGAGAGAAGATCAAGATAACAAAAAATATCTTATGTGTGAGGTTTCATAATTACTCAAAGAGATGGTTACTGCAAAAAAACTAGTTGATCATCTTACCACATAGAATCAACGATTTTATTTTGGTAGTATTAGCATGACAGAACTACATGTAGCCATATCTGAAGAATTCAAGCCAATAGAGGATGCCATGAGGTAGTTGTATAGTGAGATGATTCTCTTGCAGGATATGGTGACACCCCTGGTTCAAATCCAAAAGAAATATCAAGAGATACTGAAGCTTCTAAAGTTTATAGACAAAGTTTTAGATGTGATAGAGGATTGGGGTGTCAAGTATCCAAATGTTTTCGAAAAGTTGGTCAAGAAGGGCAAGATAGTTTCCAATGTATATAGATCATAGTTAAGACTTCATACTTAGAACTTGCCTACCTTAGTGAAAGGAAACCAACACCATTACTGTGTATGTTCAACTTCATAGTCATTTAGAGTCCCTAGCATAGAAACAAAAACTGCCTTCTATGGGTACACTTCGATAGATAAGAAGCAAGGATTGCATCATGTAAGAGATAAGGGAATTTCTTGAATAAGTCAAGAAGGAAATAGATCAATAAGGCCTGGAGATCACTAGTAATACTATTATATAATGTGCAATTAACCCAACTAAGGTTCACATGAAGTTATCATGGTCGTGGAATAGCATAAATTCAAGCTACAAATCCATATTATTAGAGGTTTTGGAGGTGAAGATGTGATATGTTGTAGAGCTATCAGCCATAGTCAAAATTATCATTACAGAGTTCAGAGCATGGCACTCCTATATCACAAATGAAGTCCATGTTCAAGCTACTGATTTTTCCTTTTATTCTTCATGAGGACTATTTTTTCCTATTAAATTTTTGTCCATTATAACCACCATTTTGATGTAATTTTGTCTTTTATCAATAAATGTAATGTAGAAGAAGTCTAAGAGACACATGGGGATTGTGAAGAGACATATGTGGAATGTGAAGAGATTTATGTAGAATATCATGAGTCACATAGATGCCCATATGTTACGAAATTCAAAGAGTCACGAGGAAACTCAAGAGTCATTGTAGTTTGTTATAAATAAACCCTCATAACTAGAGTAAAGGGCTTTGACCTTTAGAAATTTGGCCTTGGCTTCTCTAGTTGTGTATAAGGGAGACTATCATTCTTTTGGAGAAGAAAGTTGTAGCTTCATGTTACACTATTGGAGCTAATGTTTGATCAATGTAACAATGTCCTTGGATCTTCCATTAATTATCATAAGCACTTTGAGCCAACACTCTTTCATGCATGTATTGTCAATATTGTAAGATTATTCTTTGGGTATTTGCATTATATGTTGCATTACACATACTAAAGATAATGAAATATTTCCTTTCTTTAGCTATTGATGTTGTTGAGTGGGCATTATTGTGTGTTTATATGATCATTTTTATCTTGTGAACTAATTTACAAGTTAATAAACTAATATTCTCATTGCTTTCATGGGTCCTTCCTAGGACATTACTATTACTTTTCTATTAGAGGTTCATTCTTATCTCTTTTGCATGAAGGCTCCTTTTACACCTTATAATTGATGCCTCACGAATCTCACATCATTTCGAACCCAAAGTTATGTGCATGATCTCTTGTGTATGATTTGCAGCCAAGGTATCCTTTTAAGATCACTTGCAATGGCTGTCAGGCCTTATATTTGAATGGGCCTCCTACACCAAACTGTGTGAGCTATAATTTGGAATTCAAATTGAGGATAACCCCTTCATATTGGCAATATCTAACACCATAAACATCCTGGAACTAAAAGGAGGCCTAGATGATTAGGGGATCAAAAATTTGCTCAAAATTCAAAGTTATTGGATCAGTGTGAAAATTTAATGAACGCATAGTGCTCATTGTTATGAATCTGGCACAACTCATTTCACGTGAAAAGAACATGTATGCTTCCAAAAAAATGTTTCGTTCATTGTCCTAAATAGGAAAAATTGGCAAAAATGTGCAGCACTGCACAGTCATTACTACTGAAATGGCAGGCTGACTAGGATGCCTACATGGCAGGCTGATGTGGTAGAGTTGACCGTGTTCTCTTTGGCCAATCGGTCTTGACCTCATGTCATAGGGTACAAAGATTATTTGGCATGTTTTCATTAGCTGGATGGTGGCCAACCGCAGGTTGACATGTGGCCCAACCAAAGGCTACCACATGGCAGCATGGGGGCCACCAAAATATGGTTGAATTTCTTACACTCGACTCCACAGTAGTTGATACCGAGACCTCCTGCTAACAAGTGTTGTGCCCTAACCAAATGGGAAAATGATGGTTCTTGTTAACCATTGAACCAAACCATTATATAAAGTATATGGTGATGGATATATGGGGTAAGGGGCTAGCGCTTAGCCCTGACCCCCAAAAACCATTGCCACATGACCCTTCGGCGAGAACCTTGGGCGCGCGGGAAGAAATATGCATGGAAATGTACGCCCAACCTCGACCATATGGGTTACAATAAGACCATGGTAGGAGAAGGAGTGGGGGAGCAGATGGCAGGGGTGGGCTGTTGGCCTTAGCCCCTATGCACGCTGCCCCTACATGACCCTATTTTTAAAAAATAAGGTGGTAGAGGAAATTTAAATGATCCAAGAATTTCACCTGGACTTTCACGGAATCAACGCTCTGTTAGTAGATTTTGGAGTGAAATTATAAGACTGATGCCAGATTTTGGGGAAATTGTAGAGTGGTCAGTAGAAAGGCTAGGGAAGATCATACCTTCTTCAGGTTTTATTCTTTAAGGAGAAGGAATAGGCTAGAAAGGCATTTTTTGGGTCTTCTAAAGATAATGGAACATGTTTTAAAACCATTGGAGCACTTCTGAAGAGACTTTTTTTAGGTTTGACTCTATGGGTGCCAGGACTAATCAGTGGTTTGAATGAATTTTTTGAGGCTTTTGAAAATGGATAGGACCTTGTAGGGGTTTTCTAGCCTTCATATGTTTTCTACATCAGCTATGTCATCTATGGTGTAGCTCATGTTTCTCTTTTCTCATTATGTCTTATTGAGGAAATTTCTTCTTTTGTACTTCAAGTGAATTTTTGTACTTGTTATGCTGATAGTTAGTTGGAGTATGGGGTCTTGATTTTAGAGCCCTTTTCTTGTTTATTGTTTCAAGACTGACTGTAGGTTGTCATGCTTCAAGAGTGAGATTTCTTTGCAGGAGAATGTTTCCTTGAAGGGGGAGCTAGCCACTCTTTATGTCAGCAAAAATTATCTACTCTTTATCACTGAAGTCTTTTGAACATAATGAGATTGGATCAAGCCATTGGAAGATGGACCAAGGAGACGTAGCCTAGGAGGGGTGAACTCCTTGATCAATTGCGACATGTATTACTATTATGGTGTTGCTTTGTCTTTTGTTATTCTATTGTCCAGTGTTTTAGTTCATGTTTTAAGCTCATGAATTACATATAAAGACATAAAAATTCATGGTTAACTTGCAATTTACCTCATAATCCTCAAGCACTTTGTTTATATTGTGAATTGGAATTTAGCACAACAAATGCTAAATTTCCCATTCAGATCAAGTTTTTTATCAAAGTTATTGGTTGACTTGTGCAAGGAGGACTTAATTATTTTTCAACTGTTTAAATGATTACAAGGTTGAAGGTCAAGAGAGGAGATGACAAGTTTGTGAGTGTAGGTTCTCAAATTGGACCCAGAGAAGGATGGCATAGTTGTCACAATCTCCACCACAAGTCTCAACTCCTGTTGTACCCGAGGCTTCAGTAAGCATGGGCATGAGCTAGAAGCATGATAGTCTCCAAGATTCGGAGTACATTATTGCATTTCTCCTACAAGACAACATGGAGCTTCAAAGATTACTTGAAGTTGCCGAGGAAGAGAAGAAAAATATGCACCTCATGTTGTAGAATGTTGTGGAGGAATAGACTGATGAATGTTTTACTATGAGAGCAGCAAAGAGTCCCTCCAATACTAAGCAAGATTGTGGACATGGCAAGAATGCAACCTATGGATCTTGTCAAGAGGATATAGGTATATGTGTTTTTTGACAAATGGAGGATGCATCCTATTTACCATGGACATAAGGAGGTTTCCTTGAAGCATCCTCCACCGCTTCATCTAGGGCAGAGAAGAAGGAGGAATTGTTGGATGAGTACTCACAAGAGGCTAGTGTAAAAGCCCCTCAAAGAAGGAAGATGGACAAGTTTGAACCTTTTTTCTGCATGATGATGAGGATGAGGTTCTCTCAGTTCCAAAGTCCAAGGAGCTGAAAGAAGAAAGATGAAGATTCCAAGAAGACACCTCAAGAATTACGAAAGAGTTTAAGAGTATTTTTATTCCTCAGTTGAAAGATGAGGAAAATGGTAAGAATTTACATGCAGTTTCTTTATGTGAAAATGTTGATTTAAGATCTCTTGTAGCCTTTGAGAAGCATAGCAAAGGCATAGGAACAAAGATCTTTTCCAATATGGGTTACAAGGGAGGAGTCCTTGGAGTGAACAACGAGGGCATTATCCATCCAATTGAGGCAAAGTAGAGACCTCGATATAAAGGTTTGGGATATGTTGAAAAGGAAGAATGTTCTTCCAGCAATAGATGTTATACCATCATTTACCACCTTTGTATACTTGATGCTCTAAGTCATGGCCTTGGGTAGCCCTTTTCCTTTAGACTTGGTCCAAATATTAAAAAATGTTATTTTAAATTCAATACACGACTTTGTCCTGTAAAAAGTGCATGCACACGTGGGTTCAACTATACCCAACTAGCGTATATGATTGATCATATGAAAGAAATATAAAATCCCTATTGTTTTGGGTGGGGGGGTCAGCGTAAATTTTTCTATTACCTTCTAAAGATATTTTGGGATAATTACAATCCAAACCTACTAGCGAAGGTAACATAAATATTTACACTAACCCCCAAGACAAAAGCATTTGTTGGTGCAAGTACCCGAGCTTCGCAATTGAAACTTCTAGAAGTAATAATGAGAGTGATACAACATATGCCTCAGGTACCATGGGTATCCCCCCCACAGTCACCTATGTGGTCCCTAGGAAAGGAAACTATGGTCACCACTTCATATCGACAATTGGGTGGAACAATATTTGGTCAGGATCCAACAAGTAGGAGAGGGGGTTTATCTCTTTCTTGCCTTCACTCGCCCGCGTGCTTAACTCCCAAAAGAGAAGATCTTTCCTGATGAACTTCATGACACTAGATTTCACTCTTTTAATCAAATTCTACATTTTGAATTTAGAGTGGCCTTGGAGAGTTAACTCTCCATTCGCCTTTTCCAAGGCCCCAATATGACCTAGACTAGTTGATGTTACTAATGAAAAATAAAAAATTCTAGTTTTTTTGAAATTAGGTTGATTTTAATGGTTGTTCTTAAGTCAAGGGTAAAATTGAAGTGCAATTTATGATGTTATTTGACGCAATAAAAAACCAATAGAAAACTTGGATACGTGCACATGAAAAGAGATTTCTACAAGGTTCTATGAACAAACTATGCAAGCAAAAACTTCTTTTTCTTTTAAAAAAACACACGCTCACACACTCAAAATATTGAAAGACTAAAAATGTGTACAGTGAAACTATCCTAATGAAAACTAAATTCTTCATGCAATATTCTTGGGACTACTCTAAAAACAAGAAAATGTGTTTCTCAAAATGATCAAGAGGACAAACTTGACAAAAGGAAGAACAAATTCAATCACAAACTCTTCCCAAAATGAAGAAAATTCAACTTAATGAAATGACTTCACACTTGCTCAAAATTATAAGAGGACCAAAAAAAAACCAAAAAGGAAAAGGAAAGGAAACAAAACGTTTTTTTTATTATTATTTTTCCTTTTAAGGACATGAAGAGTTTTTGCAAAAACAAAAACTACTAAAGGCTTCAAGATCGAATTAAAGCGTGAAGAACCTCAAGCTTCATAAGCCACAAATATCAAAAGCATGATAATAATTAAAGTGACAAGAGGATGAAAACTAAAATGAAATGATTCGAAGAGAAACACACAAACTCAAACAAATAAGAAAGAATTGAAGAAGACCTACAAAAATTTTCAATATTGCAAGAAAAAATTTCTCAAAGAAAAAAAAAACCAACACCAACTTTTAGGAAATCAAGGCAAAGTAATGCAAAGGATGGGTTATAAATGAATTGAAACCAATTCTCTGTTCCAACATCTCAGAACAGCCAAGAAATTCACTAAGAAGCCTTGAACCCAAACACAAAAATCAATAGCTTACCAAAAAGAAAGCCTTAGGTTGACTGGGTCTTTTCGAAAAGAGAGATAGGAAACTAAAAATATTCCAGAAGCAGGAATTTCGAAGATAACCAATGACTAAACAAAAGCAAGAAACATCAGGAAAAAACATTTACTAGACTTAGAATTTTAAAAATTCAAATAAAACCAGGCATACGCGACTGTGCAGTGATAGACCACCATGTATGCATGGTTGTTCTCAAGGAAACACGCGTATACGCGTGTTTCTTTAGACACAAATGTGTGTATATGAACTTGTACAAACTAAAACTCGCATATATAAAAGTCAGTAAGGAAAAATATAAATTTTATATCTGATTGAGAAGATAAGAATGTTTTCCCAAGTTGCAAAGAGGTCAAATATACTAGAAAGAGAGGAAACCAAACAAGAAATCGTAGATCAAGAAAGAAAACAACCCAAACTATGAAATACTATAAGTATTCCCCAATGGAGTCGCCAATTATGTTACGAGAATAATACACCCTGGGGTATGGGTTGAGCACCCCAAAAAAGCATAGAGTATACATCAACAAGACGCAGACAAACAAGTAGCCTTAATACTTAAACTACTGAAGTAGGAAGAAGAAGTATTACCCGAAGGTCCTTCGTTTGAGGTCGTTTCGGTAGGGTCCAAACCCACCGCTTCCTCCAATGCCTTAAAACCTACAATTCATTTAAGAAAAGCATATACAACAACAATAATTGAATGCATGTTCAGGATATAAGCGTTAGATCATATAAGCATATTAGTATAAATCATGAAATCACACATCAATTCGATTAAAACATGAATTAAATCATTAAGATATAATCATCAGGAACAATACATTGCTTCTTTATTGATGACAACTAAAGAATGTGGAAGAATAGAACCTGATCCTTCTTTAGTTCCAAGCAAAACCTTCTTCCAGATCTGTCCAGCCCAAGACGCAACAACCCTCTTTCAAATGCATACACATGGATGCCATATAAAGGAGATGGACATCACAATGAGGAAACATGAGTTTCCTATAGCTGGGAGTGTAGGAGGCATAGGGATAAATCAAATTTGATCAGGGACAAGTTGGATATAATATCAATATCCTATCTTTCTCTCACCTTATGCCTTTCCCATGAGGTGTATTTATATGACCTTAAAACAGTTTTTTTAGTTGGGAAACAATCAGTCCACGAACTCCTGTAGTTAGGATTATGTTGTAACCCATAAACCCCACCCAAAAGATAGGGATTTCATATTTTTTCATATTTTAAATCATATACGCAGGTTGGGTATAGTTGAACCAATGTGTGCATGCACATTTTACAGGGAAGAATCGTGTATGGAATTTAAAATAACATTTTTTAATATTTGGACCAAGTCTGAAGGGAAAGGGCTTCCCAAGGCCATGACTCGGAGCATCAAGTATACAAAGGTGGTAAATGATTCTATATCAATCGCTCTTGGGTATCATGTTCTTTTTGTCATAAGAGAGGACACAATGAGGCAAATTGTTGGGATTTTCATTTGGAGTTGCTACCAACTTGGTTTCTAAAGCAAAAGGAGGATGCAAAGTGAAAATTATATCCAAGGAGAGATGAGCAATTTAAATGAAGAAGTAATTCAAGTTCTCCTCACCAAGCTTGCAATACGAAAGATAACCATAAGAGGTATAAGGGTCCTGATCATTCAAAGGAATTTTATGATTACAAACAACATGATGATTTGAATAACATGTTGTGGAATGTTTTTCCTTGCACTTCTTATCATGAACCTAACCACTGTGTAGCTAAGTGCCACAAAAGGAAAGCATTAGTCAAGAATATGAATATGTCAATTGGAATTAAGACAAAGAAGGGAAATTATCATCCAAGTTTAAAGACATTTGTCCCAAGAAAAGCTCATAAAAACTTTCTCACTCATTGCAACATAAGGGGGCATTGGATTGAAATGTGTTGGAAGTTACATCCACATATTCATCCAAAGAAGGACAAACAAGTAATGGAATCACCTGAGAGGGATAAGGTAGAGGAATGTGCAAGGCACACCATAACAATTCCAGAAGAAGTTCAAGAAGCAAGTGAAGTGTAGAAAGACAATTCCCTAGCATGGTTGGGTAAGAAATGGTTGGACTATTTTTCTAATTAAAGACTTCACTCATTTTGTATTTCACTTGTTCATTGTCCCCACGGTTGGGAATTTTCAAAAAGTGATGTTTGTGAATAAATCACTTATATGCAGTGGTGATTTCTTTGGAATTGTTATACTATTTTGCCTTCGTTATGAGTCAATTTGTATGGTAATTTGGGAGTCAAGTTTATTCCATATTTTAAGATGCATTTCCATTTTTGACATTTCAGTAAGAATCCTAAACTTTAGGATTAGTAGTTGCATCACATTTAGTTTGTTACAATTGTGTCAAACACTCATTTATACAAGTATTTCAATGTGAACCTTGTTTGGGTTTCTTTCCAAAGTCTTTTTGGATTTGATCCTTGGTAAAGATTTTGTTGAAGATCACCATTGGATTTCATTTTTGGGAAGGATTTTTCTATTGATGGCCATAGATACATAGACAAAGCTAACAAGTTCATTAAGAAAATATATTTGGTACATTAAACAGTTCAAGATTAGCTTGAAAGAGTTAAGACAAGCACAAAGCAAGGAAATACAAGCATTATGCAGATCTCAAGCTCCAAGTCGTTGGCAAATTTTGGCCTCACATTAGAAAAGAGAGGCTTCAAGGGGAAGCAAGACACCATTCTTGATAAAAAAACAAGGTCTTTGAAACAAGGGAGTGTGGACTACCTTCAAGTGGGTCTCAAAGGAACAAATCCTTCCAACGCAAAATGCACTGAGATTGGAAAGGTGAGGAAATTGTACCCTCATCTACTGAACAATTGAAAGTGATCTTTTGGGGTCCAAATGCTTTCAGTGGGGAGGAGTGATTAGGTGCTCAAATTTTTTCTCGAAATTCAAATCTATCGGATCAATGTGGAACTTGAATGACCATGTAGTGCTATCATTATAAATCTAGCACAACTTGTTTAACATGAAATGAACATCATATGCTCCCAAAAACATGTTTGGTTTGTTTTCCTAAATAGGTGAATTTGGAAAAAATGTGCAACACTACATCGTCAGCAGTCTGCATTGCTAACGTGGTAGGTTGACATGGAAGAGTTGACTATACTTTCTTTGGCCAATTGGTGTCTGCCTTGTGTCACAGGGTAAAGAGCTGAGTTGGCGTATGCTGGTTGGATGGTGGCTAACCACATGCTTTCACATGCCCCAACTAGAGGCCGCCACGTGGCAACACAGGGGCCAGTAAAATATTGTTGAATTTCTAAACTGGACTCCACAAGAGTTGATATTGAGACCTCTTTCCAACAAGCAACGCACCTTAACCACATGGGCTAATAATGGTTCTTTATAACCATTGAACCAATTTTTTGTATAAAGTATCTGACAATGGATATATGGGGTAAGTGATGCAGGTAGGGCCCACAATAACTAGGATCTTCAACATTCCTTGCATATAAGAATGCATGTCAATTTTTCCCAATTCAAAAACCTTAATTACTGTCAAATTCACACTTTACCAATGCAATGCAATGTGTTCTCAAAACCCATATTCATAAATAACATGTCTTCACAATTCCTCTATTAGCTTTGAAACTCATACAAGGTTCTTCTATGAAGTCCACACTCAAATCTTCATCATAAAACTTTGTGCAAAAGTATAACTCCAAACTCATTCAATTACAAACTCAATTCATTCAATTACAAACTCAGATATTACACATGCACCTTTTAAAATCGGATTTCTCAAAAGTCAAATGCGCCTCTTAAACTTGACGCAGAACCAAACCCACATACTCAGAATCGCACTGTCCTCCACTGAGAATTATTCAACAGCAATTCAATAGATTTCATTCTAATACAATGATGCCTTGAGTTGCTCCCTTTTCTGACTGCGCAGAAGGAAGTGCGCTAAGGGAAAGAGACTTCATTACATGTGATCGAGCTGATGGGTATGATCTAATTCGATATCATGTTCCACATGGTTCTCTCCAATAGCTTCTTCTTGGGTTGCACATTACCTCGTTTACCATACGACCAAACACGCTGTACCTTAACTGGAAAGTGAATAGTGTTGCTACTACCTTCGCCAAAGTGAGAAACGTGTAAGCATGATCTAGAGGGGATAATTTAGCCAAGACATCAGGATCACAAGCCACCAACACTTCTCTGAGATAGATTCAACTTCCTCACAATTCGTGTTAATAGATTTAAGGGATTCAATGATATCTGCGGGGACTATGCTGCTGCCATCGTCCGTCATTCTCAAAAAATTTCAAACTGTTGTATCCACATAGAGCCCTATCTGCAAATTTCTACTACTCTGCACAAACAAAGGATTTTCTTTGATTGTAATAAAAATGAATTAAAAATGGCAACAGTTGTTACAACAAAAGAAACAACTGAATGCTCAATACACAGTAAATCCAGTGCAGAATAGAAGGCGATTCAAGCCTTTCCATACACAGTGTAGTAACTATTCAATGCTTCAATACATAGTCAAAATAAACTATTGGATACATGCATAGTATCATAAAAACCATCTCACTAAAATGCCAGAGAGTTTTAAAATCATACTTTGGCACTCGCTCCGCCCTCCTCTCTCTAATGAGAGCTTTGCTCCCACTTTATTTTTATACATACATAAGGGATAGGTCTTCTTAGACCTTATCTTTTACAAAAGCAAGCTTTTTCCTTTTTACATAACGATTTAAAGCGTGAAGATTTATTCTCCACTCTTATCCTAATTTTTAAACTGAAAAATATTAACTAAAAAAAAACATAGAAATTGCAGGCTAAAGGACCCCACTCCCTTGCCTGTAGATTTTTTTATTTTATTTTTGGAATAAGTTGGGAGACTATTTCCTTCTGAGTCGCATGCTCCTGCATCAGACTCCCAAGGTTGAAAATGATCATGATCTCCTGATCATGCGTTTTAAGTCTTTGTCATTGTCTTCCAGGATCCCACACTTTGTTGTGCAAGTCATCATCTGTTGTTGCTTGCTACTTTTCTTCAGGTCTCCATATCTTGTGCTGTCTTGCTCCACTAGCTGCACTTTCACAATCTGTCCCTATTTTCATTTTGTTGTTGCTTCTGTTGCTTCTCTTCCTTGCTGATGTCTTCTTCTGAGACACTTTCAACATGATTTTTCTGATTAATTCAATTTCCTTGTCCAATAAATCTTCAAGCTGTTGATTTCTTGCTGTCTGCTGAGCTAAGACGACTTGCTCAGTTTGTACTGTCACTCGTTGACTTTTTGCTTCTATGCTTGTTTCTGTTCTAACTGCCACCCGATCATCCATACCCTCTTGTCTTCTGGAACAGAAAACTTCTTCTCCCTTCATTTGACTACTCAATTGAGTCAAATGTTTTACAACAATACCTGCATTCACAAAACACTTGTTAGAAAAATATTATAAGGCATCAGTGCCTTGTACTCCTTTGCCAACATTTCAGTACGCTGTTCTGAATCCTCCTCCACTATCAGTACATCAGTATGCTGATCCAAACTTTCCAAAGAATCCTCTGAAGAATTCTCAAGACTGTCAACCAGTCTTTCTCTCATATCATCTGCTTCCATGATGTCTTTTTCCTCTTATTCACTACACTAAACTCTTTCTTCTGCAATCTCCTTGTCATACTCTGGATTCTCCAACCAGTATTTCAATAATGCAATTTCTCTGTGGCATTGTTGAAGCATATCATCATCACCTGCATTCATACATAATCTTTCAGTTTGCACAAAATGTTCAGCGTTATCAGCTGTTACTTCCCTTATCTGCACTTCAGACTAATTCTCTTCTTCAACATCCACAAGAACTTCCTCTTGTGCTGTAACAGTTTCAGAAGATTGCACATCCTCCTCAGTAAAACCTGTAATCACATCACAATTGTCAGCTACAAAAATACATGGTTTTACATTATCCAGCTTATCTGGATTTACCCAATAACTCAAGAAATCATCAATGATCTTCTCTTCTATTTCAGCAATGGAAACCTCCTCTGTACCAAACATACACAACTCATCAGTTTTAAAACCACAAAACTTTTTAGTCTTGACTGCTTCCTCCAACATTTTCCTTTGAACATATCTGTGTGTGGAATCTTCAAATCCCCTCTCTCGCTCAAGAACTCTAAGTCCCTTTTTCAACAAGGCAATCACAATTTGCCTCAACCTCCTCTGCAATTGTCGCCAAATCACTCTCTTTCTCTTTAGTGGAAAGATCCATTTTCTATTCTGGTTTTCTTGCTCTTGCAGCCATTCTTCTAGTACCTGCAACTGTACATTTATTACTGCAATCTTTCTTTCTCGAACTTCTGCAGTCATCTCATCTCTGTGGCATTTCTCTGAACCTCTTCTTCCTCTAGAAAAACTTCCTCTGCCTCTTGCATCACCTCCTGTGGGTGCATGATGGGTTGAGCCACTGCTAGCTCCTTCTTTAGGTGTTGTAGATCTTCCACTACCACCTTCACTTCCTTTTCCTCTGAAAGTCCCTCTCCCTCTGGCAGACTGCTTCCTCATGAGTTTCTCACTCACCATGAGTTGTACTAGCCTCTGCAACAGCAATCTCTCTTGCTGCCACTTACCTCACCAAGCTCTCCTCACTCAGTCTTTTGGTAAGTACTGGTTCACTGCCTCTGGAACCTCTTGAGCACTCCTCTACTCTCT
>APFE030286109.1:0-11312 GCA_000404065.3 Pinus taeda
CTACCCTAGCTAGCCTAGCATAGCCTACCCTACCCAACCTAACCTAGCAAAACCTAGCCTGCTCTAGCCTACCCTATCCTAATCCTAGCCTAACCTACCCTAGCTAGCCTAGCGTAGCCTACCCTACCCCGCCTAACCTAGCAAAACCTAGCCTGCTCTAGCCTGCCCTATCCTAATCCTAGCCTAGCCTACCTAAGCCAAGCCTGTCCCATCCTAGCCTAACCTACCTTATCCTAGCCTACCCTAGCCTAACTTACCCTAGCCTACCCTAGCCTATGCTAGCCTACCCTAGCCTACCATATCCTAGGCTACCATAGCCTATCGTACCCTACCCTAGCCTATTCTGCCTTAACCTATCCTAAACTAGACTATCCAACCTAGCCTAATGCATGACTAATCTAGACTAAAATAGTTGAGCCTATCCTAAGATAGCTTAGCTTAGCTTAGCCTATCTTATCTTAGCCCAGCCTAGCCTAGTCTAACTTAAACTAGCCTAGCCTAGCATGGCCTAAGCTAGCTTAGCCTATCCTAAACTAGCTTGGCCTAACTTGTCACATACCTATACGAATATAACTACACATGTAAAAAAAAAAAATTTATGGTATAATATAAATATCAACAGCAGTTACAGATAGGTATATTTCTGCACTTGTTATGCGTAGGTTTCCACTATTCTTTAATTAATATATTTGGAGATTAATTTGGCTGCCACAACCATGTATTCGGCCTAACCCAAAGGCAATTACACTATGGCGGCAGGTATAGTCTTCCATAACCTATGGACCGGTGATAACGTGGATGTGATCATCAACCTTATTATTTTAATGTTCCATATCTGTGTTGACTTTGGGATCTGGAAATCCCAACGTAGGACATTTGGCAGCAATGTTACATCGCCCTCATCGATGGTGGGCATGAACTGTGAGAGATCAAAGGTTAATACTACGCCACGTCTCTGCCTCTGGCAGGTAGGGTATATACAGATATTTCTTCGGTTTATTCGCGATTGTTCTTTTGCTCCGCGTTCATCAGCTTCCTCTGCCCTCACGGCAAAGGGTTTGCTGTGCCATTGCGCTCCGAGGCCACTTCAACTTCGAGTTCTTACCCTCTTACAGCAAGATATCTCCATATGGAGTCTCAGTCCAGACCGAGCCAGGTAAATGTTCACAGTTTAAGGATTTGTTTTTCGATTTGGTGTTTTAATGAACTCGGATTAACGCCTGATCTTTTACTTGCCAGGTATGAGCAATTTCTCTTGCTTCGATGGATCTGGAAGAGCCCTGCCATCAAGGACCGCCGAACTTCCAGGTATTTAATGGATATCAGGGTTTGGTTTTTATGACTATTGCATCGTTATTCCTCTCAGTTTGTCAGAGGGTTTTGCTCTAGCTTAAGGATGAGACCCCAACCTGAACATATCTGGTTGGCCGCAGGTATACAAAGACCTGGTCTCATTCCGGCTATATAGTCTTGGAATATTTACGGCATCATCTCTCATATGAAGATCTGGGTTACTACCCTGCCTTCTGTAGCTTTAGTTTCTATTTGTTTTACTTAAACCGATGTATAATCCTGAATATGCTGGTGGCTACAGCCGTGAGTTTAAATGTTTGGCAGTATTCGGTTTACTGAACTATGAACCTCTGCGAATCTCAGTCTATGGATTTTCATACTTCTGTATATATTTATATGCTGTTAATTTTTCCTCGGATACGAGTTGAATATAGCCTGTTTTATATTACACAGGTCTGATGGTTGCTCCGTTGCATATATTTGATTTCTGGTTTCAATCTAGTTACTCGCATGTATGTTTGGTTGCACCCATTAAGGGTTTGTACTTATACCTAGGGTTTTCTCATGCACCCTGGCAGCATGCGGTCACACCTGCATCTAACCCTATAGATGTATGGGTGACCTGCGATACCTTCCGAGGTTGGAAACCCTTATGGCTGTAACTTGTTTAATGGTTATTGTCTATTTCGAAATTCCTCATTTTCTTGTTTACATACTGTCAATGTAACTGTATCTCATTTCTTTACTTAATTCCTCATTTCGTTGTTTACATACTGTCAATGTAACTGTATCTTATTTCTTTTCTTATCTAAGCGTTATTTTCCACAGTTCTTATAGAATAATACCGTCATTACGACAATACTCAATGTAATCGAGTTCTGTTACTTCTGAATGTACTTCGATGTCTATATTTGGCGTTTACATTGTCTCAGAAGACGACTGTCGATGTTTGACATGAATTGAGTCTCTTTTATGGATGTTGCACGCATTATAACTCTATTCCCTACACGGTCTTTAATTATTACTATGTTTAAGATGTCGTAGCTACGGCTTGCTAGAACCCTCATGGGCTAGCTGAATCGATTTTCCAGTTTTCAATGTTTAATATTGTTCGTCCTTGGTCATATAAGATTCACGTTCGTCTTTAATATCCAGTGGCTGTTAAGGAAGGTATTCACTCATTTGAGCCATATAGGTTCGAGCCTTATCTGTTTAATTGGAGTATGGCTATGAACTCCTCACCACTTCAAATATAACTGTTTCTTGGAATCCATAATTAATACAGAACCGGGCTATCAATTATTTCTACAGACTGTTCTGTCTTCGTCTTTCTTTATAGTTACTAGTTGACAGTCCCTAAATTGCTAGTCCTCTGAGTTCGACAACACTCTAAATATATCATTTCTTACATGCAGAAACATATATGCTTCTTGTTTACAATTACTGTAATATATTCTTCTAGTTTACCGATAGCGGTAATCTTTATGTATTTGGTTCACAGTTTACTATCTAGGCTGGCCCAGCCTGTCTATTGTCACACAATGTTCACTTAGGTCTAAGTAATTACAGCTCTCCAATACTCATTCTCGTTCTGTCTTTGCTTCTGTTTAGATAGTATTACTTATACTCTACTTACTATCTGTAGCTATAGTAAACTGACAGTAACAGCTACCTTTACCATTTACACAGACAGTCTTGGAAACATAAGGGTCAGATACTTACCTGATCTGCTCGGATAGGTGAGTCTCGCTCATTCTCCTGTCTAGATCTGTGTAAAGCTTGATATCCTCCCAACCATGAGATCAGTCTCACAAGACCTGAATCTCCCCCCAAGCTTCTGCTTACCGGATCACTATCCTCAGTAAGCCAACACTGTGTGCTTGACTATCTGGTCCTTACCAGACTTAGTCACCAATCCGTTTTTCCTTCTTTCTGTTCCTCTCTTTTTGTCTATCCCTACAGCACAAAAAAGGAAAACCATTCACCCCTTCCTTTTTCCTGGAAATCTTTCAAGTTAAGGGAGGTGGTTATTTTCAGTTCTAATAACTGTTTTCCCTTTTGGGAAGCTCAATGCTCTTGAGTAATTCTTTAAACACTGCTTTAATGCATAAATCAAATCAACAAATTACTCTTTAAAAGAAAATAAGTTCTCAATATCATTCAGTTTTTACTGCAGTAACTTTTTAAACAATTACATTTACGGGGTCATCACATCTCGCCCTCCTAAGATTGGACATCGTCCCGATGTCTAGTGTCTCCAAACAGTCCCGGATAGGCTTTCTGAAACAGCTCTTTGTCCTCCCATGTGGCCTCTTCAGGCCCATAGTGCTGCCACTGCACTTTAATTTGGGTAATAACCCGCTTCCGCAACTGCACTTCTCTCCGGTCGAGAATGCTCAGCGGCTCGACCCGAACTTCTCCTTCCGGTTCTTCCTGCAATCATTAACCATATCAGTCTTTTATCATGGATACATTTTCAATTAGTTCAGTTAAAACAATCCTTACCCTGATATCTTGCCACTTGATCACATGCTTAGGGTCATAGATATATTTCTTAAGCATGGACACATGGAAAACATTATGAATTCTAATGTGGCTTGGTAAGGCTAGCTGATATGCTACTGGCCCAACCCTTGCTAAGACCTGAAAAGGTCCGAAGTATTGGGGTGCCAGTTTGGCACAGCTGCTCCATTGCAACGTACTTTTCCGTGCCTGAATTCTGATATAAACATGGTCTCCCACCTGGTATTCCTTGAACCTTCTTTTCTGATCTGCAAAGTTTTTCTGTCGATCTTGAGCAGCCTTCAGGTTGGTCCTTACCCTTTTGACCATGTCCTCCATTTCCTTGAGCATTTCTGGTCCCAACCTTAATTTGTCTTCCGGGCTACTCCAGTTTGTGGGCGTTCGACATTTTCGTCCATACAAGACTTCAAATGGAGACATCTGAATGGATGTATGATATCCATTATTGTAAGCGAATTCCACTAAGTGTAAGTAGTCCTCCCATTGTGCAGGTTTTTGCATGACACATGCTCTCAACATATCTTCCACTATTTGATTTACCCTCTCCATCTGCCCATCGGTTTGAGGATGGTAAGCGGTGCTGAAATTCAGCTGGGTTCCCAATTCCGCAAATAGCGCTCTCCAAAAAGCGGAAGTAAACTTCACATCTCGATCTGATATGATAGTCTTTGGGAGTCCATGAAGTCTGAATATGTTTTGCATGAAAACATGTGCAATTTGCACTGCCTTGTAAGTGGATTGTACTGGTATGAAATGTGCCACCTTACTTAACTTGTCAACTACTACCATAATAGAGTCATTATTCCTTTTTGTTTTAGGCAGTCCAGTTATAAAGTCCATTGATATAACCTCCCACTTCCATTCTGGGATGGGTAGGGGCTGCAGTAATCCGGCCAGATGTTGATGCTCAGCTTTGATCTGTTGACACTCCAAACATCGTGTTAAATATTCAACCACATGCTTTTTCATTCCCGGCCAGTAATATTCCTTCCGTAGTGCAGTCAACATTTTCTGATATCCAGGATGACCAGCATAGTGACTGGTATGAAACTCATCCATTATCACTTTTTTTAGACTGTTGTCATTTGGTACAAACAACCTCTTTTTATAAAGCAGCATTCCATCACTGCTAACCTCATAGTCTTGTGGATTTCCTTTGCTGGAAAGTGGCATTTGCTGCTTCAATTGCTGATATTCAGCATCTTGACTTGCTGCTGTCTTCATCATTTCCTACAATGAGTTTTCCCATCTACTGAATGTAATTTCGTACAAACATTGTACTTTTCGACTTAGCGCATCAGCTACCCAATTTTCCTTTCCCTTCAGATGTTTAATGTCAAAGTCGAATCCACTTAGGAAATCTGCCCAATGAGCTTGTCTTGCGTTCAGTGTGGGCTGACTAAAATAATTCGTTAAGCTGTGATGATCTGTGAGTAACAAAAATCTCCTACCCAAAAGGTAATGTCGCCACATCTTAAGCGCATGTATGACAGCAGTTAGTTCCAGATCATAGTCAGAATACTTCTTCTCATGTTCCTTTAATTTCCTTGATTCGTAGGCGATCACTTTCCCTTCCTGCATTAACACACCTCCCACACCTTCTCCGCTGGCATCAGTACATACCACATAGTCCTTGTTTGGATCAGCTATACTTAAAACAGGAGCAGATGTGAGTAATTGCTTAGGCCTCTCAAAACTTTGTTGACATTCGGAACTCCACCTGAATGTCCTCCCTTTCTTTTGCAAGGATGTGATGGGATATGCCACCCTTGAAAAGCCTTCCACAAATCTTCTGTAATATCCCGCCAATCCCATGAAAGATCTGATATCTGCCACATCTTTTGGCACAGGCCAATCCAGTATGGTTTTTATTTTCTCAGGATCTACCGCAATTCCATCCTTTGAGATCACATGTCCTAGGTACTGGATTTCTTCTTTATAGAAATCACATTTGCTGAGTTTGGCGTACAATTGATGTTCCCGCAATGTTTGCAATACCATCCGAAGATGTTTCTCATGCTCCTCCTTGGAGCGAGAATAAATCAAGATATCATCAATAAAGATTAGTACAAACTTGTCTAAAAATTGATGAAATACACTGTTCATTAAACACATGAACGTGGCGGGTGCATTAGTCAAACCAAAAGGCAGTACTACAAATTCGTAGTGTCCATACCGGGTCCGAAAGGCTGTTTTTGCGATGTCTTCATCTTTAATTCTGATCTGATGGTATCCAGATCGTAGATCAATCTTAGAGAAAACTGTCGCTCCCTTGACTTGATCGAAAAGCTCATCGATTCGAGGTAAAGGGTGTTTGTTTTTAATGGTGAGCTTGTTTAGCTGCCAGTAATCAATACACATTCTAAGAGTTCCATCCTTCTTTCTTACGAATAACACCGGGGCTCCCCATGGAGATACACTGGGCCGAATATAATTCTTCTCCAGCAATTCCTGTAGCTGCATTTTCAATTCGGTCAACTCTGGTACACTCATTCTATAAGGGGCCCGCAAAACTGGAGCAGCTCCTGGTATCAACTCAATGGTAAAGTCTATATCCCTCTTTGGAGGTAATCTAGGAACTTCTTCTGGAAATACATCTGTGAACTCCTTTATGATAGGGAGATGTTCTAACGGGTTCCCTTTATTTTTAGTTTCTGCATAGCCTACCTGAATAGCATACACTTGGCATCTATTCTGGATGCATTTGGCCAGCTGAGATGCGGTGATTGGTCGGATCTGTACTGGTCGTTTAATTCCTTGCATTTCCTGTTCTATTCCAGCATCATCCTTGTACCGTATCATCTTCGTTTTACAGTTCACCAAAGCCCAATGCTTCTCTAGCCAGTCCATCCCAATTAAAACATCATAGGACCCGAGGGGCAATATATTCAGGTCTACCACTACTGGCTGTCCTGCTACCGTGATAGGGTAGCTTTTTACCTTCGCCATTACTCGTCTTTTGGTCCCTGTAGCTAGCTGTACCAGCCAAGGATTCCTGAATTTTTCAGGCTGTAATTTACACTGTTCAACTAACTTTGGACTAATATAACTTAAAGTAGCGCCAGGGTCTATTAGAACAGAGACGGAAAGGTTTAAAAGTTTACCTTCAAACTCTACCATGGTGGGCTGATATTCTGCTTGGCGGTCGTCCAAAGCTGCGTTAATTCTTGGCATACCCCGTCCCACGTCACCCACGGTTGATGCCTCATGAATCTGGGATATCTGGTTAGCTCCCTTCCTTTGCGGACAATTCTTGACATAGTGCGGTCCACCACAGCCCCAGCACTGCACTGGAGGTCTGTTTGATCCCTCAGCATCCATCTTGGCGGGCTGCTCACTCATTCTGGTTTCACCGATGGATTTGGCTCTGAATGCATTCCTTGGTGCTGCTCTATTGTTCTGATTCTTGTTTCTACCTTTGATTCCACTGCTTCGACTTCCTTTATAATTTCCAAAAGTTTTACTGTTCTTTTTCTCACTCCATTTTCTATTGGTACTATCCCCTTTCTGCTTACTCTGCTGATAGCAGATTCTGGCTTTGCGAATTGCCTCATCCATTGATTTAGGATTGTCAAATTCAATCCTTTCTCTCATATACATGGGTAGGCTACTAACAAACCGCTGCACCTTGGCTTTTTCTTCTTTAAGGTAGGGTACATAGAAAAGCAGAGATGTGAAACGATTGATGAACTCATCCATGGTCTGCTGGCCCAATCGCAGATCATGGAATTATTTTGCCTTCTCATCATAAAATCGTTCCGTCAAGTATCTCTCCTTAAAATATTTCTGGAATTTTTCCCAGGTTATAGTTCGTTCAGTTACTCCTTTAACAATTTTTACCTCCTCCCACCACAGTGCTGCCTTCCCTTGTAACTGGAAGATGGCCAAACGTGCCTTCAAGTTATGGTCATACTCATACAGCTGGAAGTATTTATTCATGTTGATTAGCCATGCCTCAGCTGCTTCCTCTTGTTCCCCATCATAATGTGGAGATTTAATATTTCGAAATTCCCCTTGCAACTCCACTTTTTGACGCTTTGAGGTCTACTGTTCTGAGGCATTAGCAGATTGATCCTCTTCTTCTTCAGGGATTTCAGATTCTGCGTGATAGCGTTCTTCCTCTGTTATTCTCTGCTGCTCTGCGCTAGGGTTAGCTAGTGGTGGGTTCTGTTTGTCAGACAGGCTTTTTAATATTCTCTCCTGCTCCATGGTCAACCGTGCATTATCTGCCCGGAGCCGAGCCATTTCATTTTTCAATTCTTGAACGGTTTCTAGTATGGCCAGATTCGTGCTACGGGTCTCCTCACCCAGCTGCACCCACAACTCTGCATTGTCTCCAAAATTTGCTGCAGGCCCCAAATTGGCTGCAGGCCTGTGCTGTGCGCCGCCCGACCCCTGCATGCTAATCAATTGTGATACCTCTGTTACTCTTTTCCTGCTTCTTAACTAGCCTGGTCTGATCATGAAACAGATAGTATTGTGAGCTTCCTGCACATTTTTTACTTATTGTTAATGTCATTATGATCTTCTCGTCATTCACATCCCAGAGGCCACAGTATGGATAACTTGGCTCTGATACCAATTGTCACATACCTATACGAATATAACTACACATGTAAAAAAAAATTATGGTATAATATAAATATCAACAGCAGTTACATATAGGTATATTTCCGCACTTGTTATGCGTAGGTTTCCACTATTCTTTAATTAATATATTTGGACATTAATTTGGCTGCCACAACCATGTATTCGGCCTAACCCAAAGGCAATTACACTATGGCAGCAGGTATAGTTTTCCATAACCTATGGACCAGTGATAACATGGCTGTGATCATCAACCTTATCATTTTAATGTTTCATATCTGTGTTGACTTTGGGATCTGGCAATCCCAACGTAGGACATTTGGCAGCAATGTGGAGTCTCCCCTGTCCGGCTCACGTGACAGTGGCATGGTCACGGCACTTGGGCTTTCCCGCGCCTTCCTCCTGGATTACATCGCCCTCATCGACGATGGGCATGAACTGTGAGAGATCAAAGGTTAATACTACGCCACGTCTCTGCCTCTGGCAGGTAGGGTATATACAGATCTTTTTCCGGTTTATTCGCGATTGTTCTTTTGCTCCGCGTTCATCAGCTTCCTCTGCCCTCACGGCAAAGGGTTTACTGTGCCATTGCACTCCGAGGCCACTGCAACTTCGAGTTCTTACCCTCTTACAACAAGATTTCTCCACATGGAGTCTCAGTCCAGACCTAGCCAGGTAAATGTTCACAGTTTAAGGATTTGTTTTTCGATTTGGTGTTTTAATGAACTCGGATTAACGCCTGATCTTTTACTTGCCAGGTATGAGCAATTTCTCTTGCTTCGATGGATCTGGAAGAGCCCTGCCATCAAGGACCGCCGAACTTCCAGGTATTTAACTGATATCAGGGTTTGGTTTTTATGACTGTTGCATCGTTATCCCTCTCGGTTTGTCAGAGGGTTTTGCTCTAGTTTAAGGATGAGACCCCAACCTGAACATATCTAGTTGGCCGCAGGTATACAAAGACCTGGTCTCGTTCCGGCTATATAGTCTTGGGATATTTACGGCATCATCTCTCATATGAAGATCTGGGTTACTACCCTGCCTTCTGTAGCTTTAGGTTCTATCTGTTTTACTTAAACCGATGTATAATCCTCAATATGCTGGTGGCTACGGCCGTGAGTTTAAATGTTTTGCAGTATTCGGTTTACTGAACTATGAACCTCTGCGAATCTCGGTTTATGGATTTCCATACTTCTGTATATATTTATATGTTGTTAATTTTTCCTCGGATACGAGTTGAATATAGCCTGTTTTATATTACACAGGTTTGATGGTTGCTCCGTTGCATATATTTGATTTCTGGTTTCAATCTGGTTACTCGCATGTATGTTGGGTTGCACCTGTTAAGGGTTTGTACTTATACCTAGGATTTGCTCATGCACCCTGGCAGCATGCGGTCACACCTGCATCTAACCCTATAGATGTATGGGTGACCTGCGATACCTTCCGAGGTTGGAAACCCTTATGGCTGTAACTTGTTTAATGGTTATTGTCTATTTCGGAATTCCTCATTTTCTTGTTTACATACTGTCAATGTAACTGTATCTTATTTCTTTGCTTATCTAAGCGTTATTTTCCACAGTTCTTATAGAATAATACCGTCATTATGGCAATACTCAATGTAATCGAGTTCTGTTACTTCTGAATGTACTTCGATGTCTATATTTGGCGTTTACATTGTCTCAGAAGACGACTGTCGATGTTTGACATGAATCGTGTCTCTTTTATGGATGTTGCACGCATTATAACTCTATTCCCTACATGGTCTTTAATTATTACTATGTTTAAGATGCCGTTGCTACGGCTTGCTAGAACCCTCATGGGCTAGCTGAATCGATTTTCCAGTTTTCAATGTTTAATATTGTTCGTCCTTGGTCATATAAGATTCACGTTCGTCTTTAATATTCAGTGGCTATTAAGGAAGGTATTCGCTCATTTGAGCCATATAGGTTCGAGCCTTATCTGTTTAATTGGAGTATGGCTATGAACTCCTCACCGCTTCAGATATAACTGTTTCTTGGAATCCATCCTTAATACAGAACTGGGCTATCAATTATTTCTACAGACTGTTCTGTCTTCGTCTTTCTTTATAGTTACTAGTTGACAATCCCTAAATTGCTAGTCCTCTGAGTTCTACAGCACTCTAAATATATCATTTCTTACATGCAGAGACATATATGCTTCTTGTTTACAGATACTGTAATATATTCTTCTAGTTTACCGATAGCGGTAATCTTTATGTATTTGGTTCACAGTTTACTATCTAGGCTGGCTTAGCCTGTCTATTGTCACACAATGTTCACTTAGGTCTAAGTAATTACAGCTGTCCAATACTCATTTTCGTTCTGTCTTTGCTTCTGTTTAGATAGTATTACTTATACTCTACTTACTATCTGTAGCTATAGTAAACTGACAGTAACAGCTACCTTTACCATTTACACAGACAGTCTTGGAAACATAAGGGTCAGATACTTACCTGATCTGCTCGGATATGTGAGTCCGACTCAGTGTCCTGTCTAGATCTGTGTAAAGCTTGATATCCTCCCAACCATGAGATTAGTCTCACAAGACCTGAATCTCCCCCCAAGCTTCTGCTTACCGGATCACTATCCTCAGTAAGCTAGCACTGTGTGCTTGACTATTTGGTCCTTACCAGACTTAGTCACCAATCAGTTTTTCCTTCTTTCTGTTCCTCTCTTTTTGTCTATCTCTACAGCACAAAAAAGGAAAACCATTCACCCCTTCCTTTTTCCTGGAAATCTTTCCAGTTAAGGAAGGTGGTTATTTTCAGTTCTAATAACTGTTTTCCCTTTTGGGAAGCTCAATGCTCTAGAGTAATTCTTTAAACACTACTTTAATGCATAATTCAAATCAACAAATTACTCTTTAAAAGAAAATAAGTTCTCAAT
>APFE030286114.1:0-28414 GCA_000404065.3 Pinus taeda
ATCCAAGGTTTACCGATAAGTGATCCCCTGGCTCCTCAACAATAATCTGAGGTTTACCGTTTGTAATACGTGCATGTCTGGCGTCGTTCCCAACGAGGGGGATTGATCCCCTCACTGGTTCGGACACGAGCTCGTGCTTCTCCTTTAAGAGGAGCTTTCCCAGAATACAAATGTAACAGCTGGATTTATTCTATCACAAGATAAGCTAACTGTTCGTTTTAATAGTCTTGGAGAGTTAATTACTCACCTACTCCAAGACACTAGCCTGATCTATGTTGGTGCTTCAGAGCCCTAGAAAATAAAAATTTCTAAGTTAATTTTACTTTAAGCGTTGATTTTAATGGTTGTTCTTTAGGGCAAAGGTAATGGAGATGAAACTTGATGGTGTATAGACTCGACTCCAATTCTCTAAAAGATGCACCTAAGATGATTAGATAATTTTCTCTTTTCAATGAAAGTTCTAATTAAGAGAGTTGAGAGAATGTAATCTTTTCGATAAAAACAACTTTCTCAAAAGACAATCAAAGAAACATTTCTCTTTATCTTTCAAAGCGCACAAAACATGACCACTCTTTACTTCACGAAAAAAATCCTTTCTCTTTCAAAGACGTCAAATGTTACTCTAAAGCAAATATCGCAAAGGAGATCGTTGATATTTTCCTATTTAATAAAAGCATGTAAAACTAATCTAATCAAAGCAATTTCAAGATCTATGAAAATCTATGAAAAATCACTCAAAAGCAAATCAAAGGAAATTACCTAATCTTTCACTAACAAGTTAATCTAAGAAGCAAAAGCTTACTAGGATGATTCCGGGATGTTTTACTTGGCAATGATTAATCCAAGGACTAGTTTATGCAGAATCACAAACTAATCAAAACAAAAACTCAATCTCTTTTTGTTCTTTTTTAAAATGAAATTCACAACTTTAAATGAACAAGCTTATTGAAATTTTGCAAAGAGGCAACACAAAGGTAGGTCGCTCACGAGGGTAGATTTTGCGACTGGTCCGACTCCTAAGAAGACTGACAAAACCAGAGATATCTAAGGCTTTGCGACTTCTAAACCCAAAGTCACTACAGGACCAATATAAAAACCAAACCCTAAGGCTAAAATCTCAAGGAATTTCACTAAAACTTTCGACACTAATGGAAAAAGTATAGGTGAAGATTTTTGACAGTCAACCAGTGGATCTGGCAGTAAAGACTAAGAAAAACAAAATTCAAAAGGAAAAAAGTGGTAAAAGGGGAAATTTTCTTAATTTTACCAGGGTACGCAGGCAACCTGTTTAACCAGGTGCGTGCACGCTCTGTGTACACAGATACAGTGCGTACAAGTACGCACTGTGTCTAACTCAGAGGGGTGCGTACTACTGTAAAATAAAGAAAACCTAAGTTCTAACTCGACTCTAAGCTAAGCCAACCAAAAACACAGTCAAGCAACCAAAAAGCAAAAGAAACAAGATTCTTTTCAGATCAAAGTAATGCTCAAAGGAAAAATCAATCACATCAATGGATTCCCCAGTGGAGTCGCCAATTTGTCATGCAGAAAGAGTTATTTTTGCGGACAAACCTAACCTCTCTAGGATACTAAGACTCTCTAGTGACAAACAAACCAAACAAGAGCAATCCTTCTCTAAACATACATTATTCTATGAGAAACCAAGTGTTTTCCAATCTTACCTTAGGTCCAATGCTTGTTGTAGCAGTCCAGCCTTGCTGATCCAGATGAGCTCCTCCTTCACTTTAAGACCTGCATACACTAACAGTCAAACGATTACATAACACCTAAATATTTCATAAAACAAAGTATATTCATCATATAGACCAAGGAGTACATGAATAATTCATTAACAACAAATCATTGAGAAGAATGGACTTATTTGTATTAAGGAAACAAAAAAGGAACCATTACAACCTGAGCCTTGGTGTTGTGCAAGCTCCTCCCAGGGTCCAACAAGAGATTTCCTCTACTTTGACAAGCTCACCCACTCCAATATGGCAACAAGGAAGGATAGTGATCTCTCCTCACAAGTCAACAATGGAAGTCCTAATTCCAGCAGCATTTACCCTTTAGAATGTTCAGCCTTCAACCTCCCCTCCTCTGGCCCAAGGCCTGTATTTATAGTACTCTAGAGGAAGTTATTCAGTTCCAACATCAATGGGATACTCCCTCTTTTGGATGGGGTAGCTCCTCTCTTGATGGGATAAATCCCTCTATCATAGGGATGCATGAACCATCTGGAGGCGCTCAATACACGTCAAACACTCTTCTAGAAAGCTCTAGAAGTGACCACAAGTAACTTTTTTAAGATGAAACTCGCGCCTTTTGACCTTTACAGGGTACGCACCCATCCCTTGACTTACAGAGCGTACAAGTACACAGGTACAATGAGCTTGGGATGCGTACACGCAGGCATGGTAGAGAGAACCTGCGTACCCAGAGATAAACATGTTTTTAACTGACTTTCTCTCTTTTTGAAGTTTGACATGAAGAGTAGAGGTATGAAGCTTGACAAGGAGGATAATATGACTATTGATGGAGCCATATTAACTGCAGATAGTCATGGTGACAAATTTCAGTGTAACAGATGGGTGACACAACTTCGGTCGAAGTTGTTGTTAAACTACTAGGTTGATTAGTAGCCTTGTTGTTTGACAGCTATGGATTCCCATAATATTTATTCCTTGTTGATATCAAAGCATCATTTTGTTTCGAAATGGACAACATAAGTAGTTGGGATGGGGAAGCATTTTCACTAGCAACTAGATTTGTTTTTGGGTTTGGAAACGGATCAGTCAATACCACTGAGGTTTTTGAGTTCTTGAAGAATTTCTTAGTATCAGCTTTATGCAGACAATCTTTCATCCAATGATCCTCATTGCATATGTGACATCCTGAAGGAGGTTTCTTTCGCCCAGAAGGGTTTGTAGAAGATTTTTCAGGAGACGAATCACCCTGTTTCTTCTTTTTTCTTTTCCCTTTATTCTTGCCCCCTAGTTGCTTCAGTTCTTTGCCCTTGTTGGTCGACATGGCATTAACCTCCGAGGTAACAAGTTCTTGATTTGCATTTTGACTAGAAACCGTACGGGATTTCTTAGATGTAGCCTTTGCGGTTTTAGTGCTAGTTGTGCCTGTCACGCCATCGACAGCATGAGAGTCTTTGTTTGATTTAAGAGGAGGAGGAATGGAAAACTCTGGTCTAGGAGCATCAGGGATTTTGTCATAGAGCGTGCCAGACTAGGTATAGATCAGGTCTAGATATTGTGCATGAGAAATGACTTGCTCTTTAGTGACAACTCCTCCCTTTGCCACATCTTTTGTAATAGAGGGTAACAATGACTTAATAAACCCTTTAGCTAATAGATGATTAGGAACATATGCTTTTACCATTCAACGATAATGTTGCCACTCATGAATATGATCAAATATGTGAGTGGCTGTTGTTTGCTTAAAATTGGTAAGAAGTTCTGTTCCTGTTTCGTACCTTATTGGTAACTGAAAATGGGTCAAAAAGGTTGTGGCAAGGGTGATGAAGTTATCAGATGAAGCTCTAGGCAATTCAATGTACCATTTCGCTATCGGACCAGTTAACGTTCGCTGAAAAAGGCGAAGCCTAACTGAATCATCATTGAGAGTGTTGGACGAACACCACAAATGAAAGGTCATCATGTGATTCGATAGATCTTCACCCGAATTTCCATTGAATTTAGGGATATCTGATGGAATTTTATGAGGAATCACTAGGCACCAAGGGGCATAAGCAATTGGATCATTTGTTAACTGATTCAGATATGGTAACTCTAAAATTTCTATGAAGGGAAACTGTTGATTCAGGTTTAGTGAAGCATACCTAGGATAAGATGGAATCGCCTGAGTTGTGGGTCTTTGCATACCAGCATAATGTATTTGATGCTGATAAATTTGATAAGGTTGATGGGCGTAACCATTATCATATGATTGTTGGTAACTATTTTGAATATACGACTACCCATTATCTGCAAAGCTTTGTTGCTCAGGTCCTCGGTAAGTTTGTTGGAATTGCAGTTGTTGATATTACACTAGCCATGGCTGTGAGACCATTTTATGTTGCCCAATACTAGATGTTTGACCAAGGTGAGGGGTTATGGTACCCGTTTGAGCCTAACTCGCTTCAGTTAAGGATCCACTAATCGGCGGTTGTGATTAAGTCACAGAGACAAGAGGCTGCTGCATTACGACCTGATAGACTAGAGGTTGACATACAATGGGCAACGCTTGTACTTGCGACACTATCACAATCGCCGGTGTAGTGGGAATATTCAACACAGGTTGATTTGGTTGTATAGAATATACAATTCTTGGTTGTTGAGGCAATATTGGTATCCAACCATTGGATGTGATTCCAGCCTGACTCGAATTCTTTTGTGATCTCTCATATGGTTGTTCTCTTGGGCGAAACAATGAAAAGTCATACTGCCCCCCGTATGGCGGCAATCTAGTGTTCAAAGGGAAAATTGGGCTTTGGAGACTAGACTACCCAAATTGATACTGTTGCGAAGGATCAATTTGTTGAGACTCAACATAAGAGATTCTAGATAAGGTTCTAGACGAACAAATAGGAATAGACCATACTGTCGAGATAGTCCCTAGGTGGACTCCATCTAGTGGTTGAGAACTAGTTGGGGTAGATGGTACACCAGTGAACATTGTCGGAGTGGCGGCAGGAGGTTCTGCTGCTGCTATGTCAGATGACATAGTCCTAATTGACAATGGTTGTCCAGACATATCAAGTCTATCCAAAATATTTCCTAGCGATTCTACAAGAACTTGTGATGAAGGGAGACTAACTTCTGAAGTAGAGGGATATAGGTGGATCCCAGTTCCAAAATGCAATGGAGTACTGGATGGAAAATCCTCCGTAATCTCTTCTATAGAAATTAGTCCAGGTGGAAGAGGTAGACCGTAAGGTCCGTAAAATATTTCTGGTGCCGCAAAAGGTATAGATTTTGCAGCAATAGATGTTGGAGGGGTGACACCTTCCGAATTAGCCCTAGATGGAGCTAGTTCAGGAATAGAAGCGTTTACCATTACACTTGGATCAGTCCTAATATCCTCTTGTAACTGTGGAACTTCTACTGTAGAGGCAGGGATACAAGAAATAGTTGGAGTAACTGGAGTCTCTAAGGATGTTGAAACACAAGTTTCAAACAAACTAGGAGACTTTGACCCATTTAAACAAGTTTGCTTGGCCCAGAATGGTTTTTCCGGAGTTAAAGATGATTGACCCATTAGTCTTTGTGAACGATGGGGTTTTGATTGACATTCTTCCACGATTGCAGATTACTTGATCAACTCAAAATAAAAAGCGGAAAATATGATTCGAATTAAATGAATTTTATGATGCTTTGAGACAACCTACTTTTTCAATTTTTAAGAGGCGAGGAAAAGCTAAAGATGACTCTAGTTGCCTTCAATTTTTAATGAGCCTGAAATGACAAGTGCTTAGATGGACCTTTTCTTTTAAGGATTCTGAAAAGGAACGAAAGTGACTACTCTGGAAATCTAGAAATATTGATTACCAAACCAATCGCAAAACTACAAAATAATTTTTATGGTACAGCAATTAATCTTCCCAAATGTTGTGTTCAGTGCATTACGATCGATAGGGCAGAAGACACGGCTTCCTAAGGATAAAGGATATAGCCTATTGTGGTCTCCCAATATATACTCGATGGTCGTGGGAGCACAAGTCCGTACTGGCAATTGTTGTCTCAAAGAGGAGGAATCACCCAACCTACGATGAAAGTGATAGTTACTAGGCTTTACGACGCCAGAATACGTCTCTACCCTAGACTTCTAAATGTTGTGCGTTAGGTTCCAAAGCGTTTTTATGTTCATTGAAATTTATTTTACAGTTGATCTTTGTTAAGAAGTTTTCCTTTTAGGTTCACTGTGTGATGTAGATATACAATTCCTAAATATGAAATCTAAGATAATAAACAATCGTTTATTTTCTTTTTGTAATGAAAATCCTAGATACTAAGGAAAGAGGAGCGAAATTCTTTCAACATAGAGAAGAAAGCACACACTAAGATGCACTGTCCTAAATCAATTTCCACAAGCAATCTAAATGCAAATGCACATGCATGTATTTATTTTCCACTTTCTTAATGTGTGAATGACAAAAAGAATGCTAAGTACAGATCTGAACTATCTTTCTTTCAAAGCGACAGTACTAACAATTTTCTTTTCAAAAAACGAAAGGAAGACTAAGACAACATTTTGTGGTTTTGAATTGAAAACTGCATTCGACAATTGAAATACTATTAATTCAAATCAAATACAATAGCAAAAGTGTAATCGACTATCAAAAAGAGGAGGATTCTTTTCTTCGATTGAAATTGACATTTGCGTCACTTTCAAATCAAAAGATGACAGTTTGATTATGCTATTGTTTCCAAAGGAAAACTGTAAATGGCGAAAAATACATAAAACCATTCACAATTGTTTATACAATGGAGGTTGAATAATGCAAAGGAAGGGAGTTTCAACAGTGATATACTGATCATAGACAAGAAAAATACTGAATAAAGCTGAAGACAATGAAGAGAAAACCAAAGTCTCAAGGCAGAAACAGTCCTACCTAATCATCGCACCTGTAACATAGGGAAACACAGACGCATCTCACTTGTAGCACACGAGAGGTGTGACGCATCCAAACTGCCAATGAGAGATAGTGCGATGGCCCAAGGACGAGACTGGGTTTGGTTTTTTTGCTCAGAGTTTGCAGCTTAGTTCAGGGATTTAGGCTGATCTAATGATAGGCAACAAACACAAAGCATAGGGGCTGATCTAATGAGTTTACTTGAGCCACCACCAGGGCACTTAGGATGTTTGCAAGTCAGATGTTCAGTTCATAAACTAACCTAGAGATTGACTGAAGCAGCGTTGATCTACTTTACAGTTACATAACAAAAGCAGTTTGAAGGCTAGCTGGCTTAACTTCAGACTACGTCTGTAGTTTATAAAGAAAACAAATAGAAACAAGAAAACCAATTATTTTTTCCCTAGTGGAATCACCATTTTGTTACTGGGAAAGCTAGTGTCCATTCAGAGCTACTAGTCCCACTAAGACGGGTAGCTATCTTAGAAACAAACAAGCTAAAGTCACTTGTGTTTTCCTTTATGAGAAATAGATTAGAGAGAAGCAGAGAGTTCCAACCTCGGTCTTTCACTTGGCTCCTTGCTTGTTTCCTCTCCCCTTTGACAGATCTTTGCCTACTCCTTCCTTACTTGTCCTGCTTCAAAGAAGACATGTAGAGTCAAAGCAACATAATACCATAAAAGCATAGAGATATATAACTATAAACAATATAGGATCAGATATATATTAACCATACAACTGCATATATCAATACAAGATTTAGAGATATACAAGAATATGGAGGAAAACTCAAATAACTTTACTGATAGAAATAGTAGATGAGAGGATTACAACCCGTTGATCTGACTCAGCGCCATCCTCCCAGTGTGAAAGCCCTCTTCACCTCATGAAAAGCTAGATCACCCAACACTATGATGTTCAACAGAGAAACCAATAGCACTTCCTTACAAGATACAAAATTCCAGCCTCTGGATCTATAGGATGAGGGATCCATATATAGATGTTTGCAGGTGGGTGAGTCAGCTTCTGGGTTTTTGATTAGTGTCATTTCTCTGATAGTTCTTGGTTCCACTTGGAGATTTCATGATCTCTTACTCATCCCTGGGCCAATTCAGAGAGGCAAGTGTCAATTGAGCAGTTTCTAGAAGATTCTTTGGGTTTCCACCTAACCAACTGCCTCTACCATTTGTCTTCTCTCACTCATCACACCCTACAGAATGGATTTTCAGTATGCATTGCACTTTCTACATGTAGTAGGTGAGATGCATTGCACCCTTAGCACTGAGCAATCTGTATGGTTTAGTTTTGACCCGTTCTGAGTAGTTTCTCAGGGAGAACTTCTGGGAGATGACGTAATCAGTTGACCTTGTTCCTTTAGGGTGTGTAACAACACTTTTAGGGGCTTAGAAGCTCTTGGTTTATGGACATATGAGATTGGGGTTGAAGTGCCCAAATATGTCTATAACAGCAGGAGCCAAAACTAGCACTTGGGAAGCCTGGATCTGGAACATCAGAAATGGCCTCTGTTTCTCGATCCAGGCTTCCCAAGTGCTAGTTTTGCCTCCTGCTCAGACTCCATGGGCCTTGGTCAATGTGCTTTGACTGAGGTCCTTGTTGTTCCTTGTTGACTGCAATCTGCCACTATCCAGAGGTCTTTCTAATTGCTCCGTGTTCATAAATTTGAAGTTTGTCCTATCTCAATATAGTCATGGTTCTTTGATAATATTCATGGATCTAATTTGGATCACGACCTTCCCACTGAATAGGCTTTTGGACCTCCAAAATTTGGTTTTCAAGCATCGAGTAAGTGAGGGTACAATCGTCTCACTTGTCCAATCTCTATCCACTTTGCAATGCTTCGGCTTGAACCCTTGAGCCTTACTTTGAGGTATTGAACATCTCCTCTGCACGTCGTCCTCACCTTCCTATCTAGAACTGTGTGTTCCTACAATTCATTAAGATATTCAGGTAGAAGGTCATCAATAGAAGGAAATTGACTCTACTCTTCAGGATCCTTAATTAGAGAAGGTTCAAACACTCTCAAGCAATCTGCATTTATGACAGAGTAGATATGCATGTAAGCTGGTAGATCAAGGTGAAAAGCATTTTCACCAATCTTCTCAAGTATCTTGAAAGGTCCATACCTAATAGGCTTTAGATTTTTACCTTCACCTTGCATCCTTTCCTTGTTGACATATAACCAAACTTGGTCACCAACATGGAAACTATGCTCCATCTGATGCTTGTCATGCCTTACCTTGTATTTGGCTTGGGTATTTTCCAACTGTTCCTGTACTGCCTACTGGATCTCTTGGATCTATTCAATGAACTTAGTCATCCTATATACATCATTGTGTCCCTCAACTATGGTATCTTTACCAAAGAAAAAACCTAAAGGAGACCTTGGGGTGAAACCAAAACAGGTCTCAAAAGGAGATCTCTGTGTAGAAGAATTTTTCGCTCTGTTGTAAGAATGCTACATGTTAGACTCCGTCTCATGTCAGTGTGAGATCGATTCTTCTTCAAAATCCTGTTTTGAAGAAGAAATCGTTAAATGTGTTGTTTTAGATTATGTGATTTATTCTTCAGCTCTTCAAATGGCGGCGACTTCAAGCTCCTACCTCCATAAAAGCACAAAGAAAACAAAGCATACATCAGACTCTACTGTTGATTAATTTGGTCAGGTTTTATCTTCATATGGTTTCAACTATCATGGCACAGAGGTTCTCTACAGTGGCACCCTTGGTACAGAGCTTACTTGTGAAATATTCATTGGTCCAGTTTGCTATCAAACTCCGTCATATGGTTTTAGATAAATTTTAGGACAATGTGTTTGTGCAATTATTTTGCTTCATCCAGTATCGTGTCGTGAAACAGAATGCTGACGATGCATTTTATGAGCTGCAAAATCCTCAAGAACAAATTCAAGCTTATGTGTTTGATGCGGTTCGAGCAAATGTTCCAAAGATGAATTTGGATGAATTATTTGATCAAAAGGGAGATGTTGCCAAAGTTGGGTTAGTAGAGCTTGAAAAAGCAATGGGGTCATATGGGAATAACATACAACAGATACTTGTGGCTGATATAGTTCCGGATCCTTCAGTACAGAAGGCAATGAATTAGATCAATGCAGCTCAACGACTTCAACTTGCAAGTGTGTTGGATGAAGTTAGAGAGGGGTCGTGTGGGAAAGAGAATTCTTCTGGAAAATTGATGTTGCAGGTCCAGATCTTGATCAAATATTCATAGCCTCATATACCCTTCTAAGTCTTCACAGCATATCTATGTGACCTTTATTGGATGAATTTCTGATCTGGCAGCCTCTCTTTCGGTCAACTAGACTAAATTTTGGGTATCAAATTGGTATTCGCTAAGGCTCATGTTTGTTTGACTGTGATATGTTCTAAAACTCGCAGTCTATTACAGTGATTTGAATACATTTCTCTATGGATTACATATCGCTTTGTCTAAATAATATAGCGGTTAGATTCATAACTTGTGGCTCGTATATACTCTCATACACTCGCTCTTTGTTACACTCTATGTGGCCAATATGTATTCCCTTGCACTATTTATGTGGATCGTATTTCCGAAAGAAATGGATCCAACCATAATTCTGACGCATTTTTTGTGGCTTGTGTAACTTGGATTGCACATTACCATGATTCTGAAGCAATATTTTATGTGTCTCACTTGCTCTGTGGAAGCGATCTGAATTGATGATCACATTTATATCTAGCTCATTATAGTGGGTTGTTACAATTGGGCACTGCATTTATGGTTATTACTATGATCACATGCTCAGAGTCTATAAAATTGTGGTTCTTGCTCGCATCACTCTCTGGTTCGTTGGCATACATTGTGGTGATAGAACTCGAATCTAGAGAAGTTAAAGAAGTGACATTTGTTGCTCATCGCATTGTTTACAGTGTTCTGGGAACTGTAACGTCATTTTCAGGGCAGTCTAGGGAAGGCATTTCTTTGGAGGTAAGATCACTCTCAAAAGGATATTATGAAGAAGCAACAACACACAGTTTAGGGAAATATCGACTTAGGGGCCTTTTACCCAGCACAAGCTATTCTATAAAAGTTGTAGTGAAGGAAGATGACGCCAATCAAGAAACGAATGGGCATCTCCAAGTTTGGTTGACATACAGGTTGGCTTTACAGATATCAACGATTTGGATTTTGTTGTCTTTGACCTACCAGAAATAACCATTATAACCTGTCATGTTGACAGAATCGGCCTTGACAAACTTCATCCTCATTTGGAAAGTTCAAATCAAATCAATGAGTGAACCTTTCAAAATAGAGTCCATCATTCCATTGCCAATGACATATTTTTTTTTTAAATTCAAAATTTGCCAAAGGGAAGATGAACCGTTTTCATATGAATTAAAGATATTAGTAACGTGGTAGTTGTTGCAATATTTAAGGCGTTCGTTTCATCTAAGGAAAATATGCGGCATAAATTCTGGACAAGAACCATTTATGGCATTCCAGTGACATCGTAAAGGCCATGTTTTTGCTCATCATCCCGATTCTCTTGAGGAAGACGAAGACGCTGAAGAGGCATTCAACATCATGACTTGGCTAAATAAATACTTAGCTCAAAACAGAAAGAGCAGTCTTTCCCCATTTATTTTAGATCGTACTGTTTTTGCCCCCGAACTCAACTGTATCATAGCATTTTAAGACATCTGTTATAGCAGAAAATGGGGTCAATTCACCTACTTTTATCCTCAGTCCCGATTCAAAAGGATCAGTGCTCCATATGTCAAGCCATCAGGGGATTTTAGGGAAAGGTTGTTCTATGTTTAGCTTAGATGAAACACCCATTTCTAATTTATTGTAATTGTTCAAACAACGCCCGGATTCTGGGTCGATTTGTTGTTTTTGTTTTAGGATAGTTTATAAAAATAATCATTTGTAAAAAGGAAAAAAAAGAGAGATTTCTGAGGGCTGAGAGCTGGTGGAGAATAGAGCTTACCATGTACAGTTTTTAGCTGAGAATTTAATGAAATTACACAGCTCTGACTTCTGAGATTCCTGTGGTATGAAAGTTAGCATCAGTTTTTCTTGTGTTTCATATGTAAACTGTTATGTTTTATTTACCTTCATGATCATTTCTGAGTGAACAAATGAAGTGTTTAGGTAGAATTCATAGTATTATATGCTCTGCCTATAAGTTTGTTCATGTTCAATGTTTTCTTCTGTTTGACAAGGATTCAAGTTTTCCCTTGTCAGCTCCTCACTGGTCTTTCCATCCCTTTTAAATCTAGATTTGGTGTTAAATTTCTTGCCTACCTTGCCTCAGTCGATAATCTGTGTTGTTCATGATATTTCTCTGTTCAAGCTGTGATTTTTCCCATGCAACCCAGAACAACCTCGTCATTTAATTAAAAACCCCTTTTTATCAGTTTACTAGCCTAATATTAGTGTTACCTTGTTGGCCTTCTCCCTTATTGAAGATTTTACGAGATAGACCGGAGAGAGCCTTCTCCTGCCCCATAGGGCTAGCTACGAGGCTAAATGGTTTGATGTTGCCTTGAGGTTTGCCTTTTTCAGCCTGAGGTGAAATTTCAAGTGCTAACATACTGGCGACCATACTGGGAAAAACATTCAACTTGTTGATTGTCTCGTCCCAGTACATGCAATCAAGGCGCAGATCTGATGCTGATGGTGGACAGCAGTCAGATTCATTTGCAGGCTGAACCATTCACCTGGCGACTCCAATTCGATCCAGACACTCCAGTGCTTGCTGATCCATTCATGCAATGGAAGGGTGTGTGGCAGACCCTGCCGTGTGTGAAGCTGTAGAAGAAATAAGAAATTTGTTAGCAGCTACTAAATTAGATGAAGATGTTTACAGTGCTTGGATTCATTTGTTGAAATCTTCAAAGTCTTTCAAAATTAAATTGTGTGAGTTAATTGTTGAAAGAATTGAATACGAGATTTAATGGTTAGACGAGTAGATTCAGTCATATGATTTCCAAGACCCTAAAACGTTCTTGGAAATCCTTCCTCCATTAAAACAAGAACTCATAGAAGTGCCTACAAATGTTTACATTGACAGTGTGCAGCTGGAAGTATGTATTGCAGAGTTGGGGCAGCCAATAGAGTCCGGCTTCCGCGATCCAATGGCAGCATATATGGACACATTTTTCAGTGTGATTGATAGATCAAGCTGTTGTCTACGTGACCAGGCTCATTACGTGCATGAAGGGCTGCCAACAATCATATCTGTGTCCTCGTGGAAGCATTCTCAAGCAACATCATTTTCAGGTTTACTTGAATGGCTAATATGGCATTTTAGTATTACCTGATCTATGGTTTGTACAGCAGATTAGAGTAGCTTTTGTAAATAAATAAGCAGCCATAAGGGCAGCATCATGTTTTAGTTTGCTTGAAGATTGTTAAGTTATTTTCAGTTTGAGTTCAGTTTCAGTTTGAAAACTAAGTCAAGAGTTGTGTTGATGATGACTCCATTGTCCAATGGGTGGAGGCACTGTCTTCTCTCCCAAAGTTCTGCGGTTCTTGGCACCTCCACGAAGCGACAGCTGCCATCCCAAGTGGAGCCGATGTTAGACTCCGTCTCATGTCAGTGTGAGATCGATTCTTCTTCAAAACCATGTTTTGAAGAAGAAATCGTTAAATGTGTTGTTTTAGATTATGTAATTTATTCTTCAACTCTTCAAATGGCGGCGACTTCAAGCTCCTACCTCTGTAAAAGCACAAAGAAAACAAAGCATACATCAGACTCTACTGTTGATGAATTTGGTCAGGTTTTATCTTCATATGGTTTCAACTATCATGGCACAGAGGTTCTCTACAGTGGCACCCTTGGTACAGAGCTTACTTGTGAAATATTCATTGGTCCAGTTTACTATCAAACTCCGTCATATGGTTTCAGATAAATTTCAGGACAATGTGTTTGTGCAATTATTTTGCTTCATCCAGTATCGTGTCGTGAAACATAATGATGACGATGCATTTTATGAGCTGCAAAATCCTCAAGAACAAATTCAAGATTTTGTATTTGATGCAGTTCGAGCAAATGTTCCAAAGATGAATTTGGATGAATTATTTGAGAAAAAGGGCGATGTTGCCAGAGTTGTGTTAGAAGAGCTTGAAAAAGAAATGGGGTCATATGGGAATAACATACAACAAATACTTGTGGTTGATATAGTTCCGGATCCTTCAGTATAGAAGGCAATGAATTAGATCAATACAGCTCAACGACTTCAACTTGCAAGTGTGTTGGATGAAGTTAGAGAGGGGTCGCATGGGAAAGAGAATTCTTCTGGAAAATTGATGCTGGAAAATTGATGTTGTAGGTCCAGATCTTGATCAAATATTCATAGCCTCATATACCCTTGTAAGTCTTCACATCATATCTATGTGACCTTTATTGGATGAATTTCTGATGTGGCAGCCTCTCTTTCGGTGAACTAGACTAAATTTTGGGTATCAAATTGGTATTCGCTAAGGCTCATGTTTGTTTGACTATGATATGTTCTAAAGCTCGCAGTCTATTACAGTGATTTGAATACATTTCTCTGTGGATTACATATCGCTTTGTCTAAATAATTCAGCGGTTAGATTCATAACTTGTGGCTCGTATATACTCTCATACGCTCGCTCTTTGTTACACTCTATGTGGCCCATATGTATTCCCTTGCACTATTTATGTGGATCGTATTTCTGAAAGAAATGGATCGCACCATAATTCTGACGCATTTTTTGTGGTTTGTGTAACTTGGATTGCACATTACCATGATTTTGAAGCAATATTTTATGTGTCTCACTTGCTCCGTGGAGGCGATCTGAATTGATGATCACATTTATATCTAGCTCATTACAGTGGCTTGTTACAATTGGGCACTGCATTTATGGTTATTATTGTGATCACATGCTCTGAGTCTGTAAAATTGTGGTTCTTGCTCGCATCACTCTCTGGTTCGTTGGCATACATTGTGGCGATAGAACTAGAATCTAGAGAAGTTAAAGAAGTGACATTTGTTGCTCATCGCGTTGTCTACAGTGTTCTGGGAACTGTAACGTCGTTTTCAGGGCAGTCCAAGGAAGGCATTTCTTTGGAGGTAAGATCACTCTCAAAAGGCTATTGTGAAGAAGCAACAACACAGTTCAAGGAAATATCGACTTAGGGGCCTATTACCCAACACAAGATATTCTATAAAAGTTGTAGTGAAGGAAGACGACGCCAATCAAGAAATGAATGGGCATCTCCAAGTTTGGTTGACATATAGGTTGGCTTTACAGATATCAACGATTTGGATTTTGTTGTCTTTGACCAACCAGAAACAACCATTATAACCTGTCATGTTGACGGAATTGGCCTTGACAAACTTCATCCTCATTTGGAAAGTTCAAATCAAATCAATGAGTGAACCTTTTAAAATAGAGTCCATCATTCCATTGCCAATGACATATTTTTTTTTGAAATTCAAAATTTGCCAAAGGGAAGATGAACCGTTTGCATATGAATTAAAGATATTAGTAACGTGGCAGTTGTTGCAATATTTAAGGCGTTCGTTTCATCTAAGGAAAATATGCGGCATAAAATCTGGACAAGAACCATTTATGGCATTGCAGTGACATCATAAAGGCCATGGTTTTGCTCATCATCCTGATTCTCTTGAGGAAGACGAAGATGCTGAAGAGGCATTCAACATCATGACTTGGCTAAATAAATACTTAGCTCAAAACAGAAAGAGCAGTCTTTTCCCATTTATTTTAGATCGTATTGTTTTTTCCCCTGAACTCAATTGTATCATAGCATTTTAAGACATCTATTACAGTAGAAAACGGGGTCAATTCTCCTACTTTTATCCTCAGTCCGGATTCAAAAGGATCAGTGCTCCATATGTCAAGCCATCAGGGGATTTTAGGGAAAGGTTGTTCTATGTTTAGCTTAGATGAAACGCCCATTTCTAATTTATTGTAATTGTTCAAACAGCGCCCGGATTCTGGGTCGATCTGTTGTTTTTGTTTTAGGATAGTTTATAAAAATAATCATTTGTAAAAAGGAAAAAAAGAGAGATTTTTGAGGGCTGAGAGCTGGTGGAGAATAGAGCTTACCATGTACAGTTTTTGGCTGAGAATTTAATGAAATTACACAGCTCTGACTTCTGAGATTCCTGTGGTATGAAAGTTAGCGTCAGTTTTTCTTGTGTTTCATATGTAAACTGTTATGTTTTATTTCCCTTCATGATCATTTCTGAGTGAACAAATGAAGTGTTTAGGTAGAATTCATAGTATTATATGCTCTACCTATAAGTTTGTTCATGTTCAATCTTTTCTTCTGTTTGACAAGGATTCAAGTTTGCCCTTGTCAGCTCCTCATCGGTTTTGCCATCCCATTTAAATCTAGATTTGGTGTTAAATTTCTTGCCTACCTTGCCTCAGTCGATAATCTGTGTTGTTCATGATATTTCTCTGTTCAAGCTGTGATTTTGCCCATGCAGCCTGGAACAACCTCGTCATTTAATTAAAAACCCCTTTTTATCAGTTTACTAGCCTAATATCAGTGTTACCTTGTTGGTCTTCTCCCTTATTGAAGATTTTATGAGATAGATCGGAGAGAGCCTTCTCCTGCCCCGTAGGGCTAGCTACGAGGCTAAATGGTTTGATGTTGCCTTGAGGTTTGCCTTTTTCAGCCTGAGGTGAAATTTCAAGCGCTAACACTACACATAACACAAATGTTCATCCCAAGGCTTAGGATGTTTGTTGCAATATCCTCTAAGCAACTACATCACTGTCCTGTTGACTACTTCTGTCTGGCCATCAATTTGTGGATGAAAAGATGTGCTTTTCTTCAATTTCGTGTCCATTAGTTTCCACAGACTTGACCAAAACTTCCCCACAAATCAGGTGTCTCGATCAAATACAATGGAAGTGGGTAATCCAAAATGAACCGATACATGTTCAAAAACAAGTTTTGCAGTTTGTTCAATTGTAATCTGTTTATTACAAGGTATCAAAATACACATTTTGTTGAACCTATCCATAAAAACATATAGATAACCAAGACCTATCCTAGATTTAGGCAGTCCTCCAACAAAATAGATGGAAACACTTTCCCAAGGGTGAGAAGGAACTAATAATGTAATGCACAGACCTAGTTTTCTGTTGTTGGGATTGCTTTTAGCACACATAGTACACCCCCTCACATATCTAGAAATTGTCTCGTTCATTTTTGGCCAATAAGAAAATCTTTGCAGTTGTGCAACTATTTTACTTACCCCAAAGTGACTTGATATCAGAGAAGTGTGTGCTTCTCTAATTATCTTTACTCTCTTAGTTTGTGGAATGCATAACTTCCCACAATGGTATAAGCGTCAGTCCTTTATATGATAATCCAATTCTTATACTTGTTTTTCTTGACTTACAGTTGCATATACATCCTTAAAGTCTATCTTGAGCATATTGTTCAATGTAGCTTTCATGTAGCATAGAATTATGCTTAAGTATAGTAGATGCCTTTATAATAGGTCTAGGTAGCACGTCTCCAACTTTATTGTGTGTGCCCTTTTTATATCTCATGACTAAATGAAACTGTTGTAGAAAACCCATCCATATATAGTGCCTTGATTGCTGCAACTTAGTTTTGGAGTGTATATATTGAAGTGGTTGATGATCAGTATGTATTACTGTCTCTTTGTCCATTAAGTAATGTTTCCACTTTTTCACACTCTGAACTAATGCATACAGTTCTTTATCATATGTAGGATAGTTAACTACTGCAGAATTAAAAGTCTCAGAATGATAACATATGGGTTTACCGTGTTGTGTAAACACTGCTCCCATGGCGTAGTCACTGGCATCTATTTGGATCTTGAATGGTCTTTGGAGATTAGGCAGTGCTACTACAAGTGTTGTACTAATCTTTTCTTTCAAGGTGTCGAAGGCTTTTTGTTGTTTTCCTCCCCACTGAAACACCTTGTTCAATCTTGTTAAAGCATGTAAGGGAGCTGCAATTAAGGAAAAGTTAGAAATGAACTTCCTCCAATATTGTGTTGCTCCTAAGAAGCTTCTAACTTTTGTAGTAGATTTGGGTTTAGGCCAGTTTACAATGACTGCCACTTTAGAGAGATATATCTTCAATTCACCACCCCTTACTATATGACCCAAATAATTCAAAGATGTTTTGCCAAATTCACATTTTGAGAGTTTAACATGAATTTTTTCTCTTTTCAAAACATCTAGTGTCCACTTAACATGCTTTATGTGTTCTTTCCATGTTTTGCTAAAAATCAGAATGTCATCCACATACATAATAACAAAATCATCAAGAAAAGGTCTGAGTACATCATTCATTAATCTCATGAAAGTAGCAGGAGCATTAGTTAAGCTAAAAGGCATAACCAACCACTCATAGAATCCCTCCTTTGTTTTGAAAGAATTCTTCCATGCATCTTGTTCTACTACTCTGACCTGATGGTATCCACTATGCAAGTCTAGCTTGGAGAAATAAACAAATTCTTTCAACTGATCTAAAAGATCATCTATACGAGGAAGGGCATAATGATTTTTGATTGTTATCTTATTCAGTGCTCAGTAAGCAATGCACATTCTCCACAAGCCATCTTTCTTTCTCACCAAAATGATTGGTGACCCACATGAGGTCTGATGAACCCTTTCTTGAGCAACTCCTGCACTTGCTTCTTGATTTCAGCATTCTCTGAAGTGGACAACCTATACACTCCAATGTTAAGCAATGGAGCATCTTGCTGCAAAATAATATCATGTACTATTTCCTCTTTGGGTGGCAGACCTTTAGGTTCTTGAAACAAGATATCATACTCTAAAACAACCTTTTCTAAAACAACTTGTTGTTTAGCATTACAACCCTCAAATACATTGGTTTTATCAGGTTTCTTTTCCTTTACAACCATCAGTAAGAATTGTTTGCATGAATTTATCATTTTTTTCATCTACCTTGAGTTTATGAGAGTATAATTATTCTTGAGCTTATGAGCTCTTACAAAGTGTTTGATTCCATCTTTAACAAGTAGATACTTGTTCTCAACTCTATAGAAAATAGCTTTCCTATCATACAAGTAAGGACTTCCTAAAATAATTCCACATATATCCAAAGGAATTATATCTAACTCAACCTCACCTACAAATTCTTATCCAAAAGAAAACTTGAGTTTGCACTGTCTAGTCACTTGTAGTTGTGCTCTACCATTTAACCATCCTAATGGGTATGGTTTCTTATGAGGTGTAGTTACTAATCCCAACTTCTTTACAATTGCTTCAGAACTTAAATCTACTTGTGAACCACTATCAAACAAAGTATCAATCTTTTGATGTTTGAAAAGAACTCAAATATGGAAAAGCTCATGTCTTTTTCTCTCATTTTCTTCATCAGTAGTAGATTTTGTAGAATTACCAGTAGATGCTTCAAAATTCTTACCTCTTATACCTATGGCTGCAATGGTTGTTTCATCTCCCGATTTTGACCCCAAATCTTTCCAAATAGCTACAACAGTCTTCTTCTTCTTGCCCTTGAACTTCTTAGGTCTCAACTCTGGATGTAGAATCCAACAATGCTCATCGTTATGCCCAGCCTTTTTACAGTGAGTGCATGAAGCCTTGCTTTTCTATGTAGAGTTAGCCTTCCTTTCTTTCCACTTCTGCCTTCTTTTCTCCTTATTCTTGTTTGCAGTGGGTTGGGATGATCCACCAACTTCTAGACTTCCATTTTTTCCTCTAGCTTCTAGATGAGTAGCTTGTACAAATACCTCATCTATACTAGTGGGATTAAACATGAGGATAGTATGTGTTAGCACCTAAATCCACCTTAGGCTAAAGGAAGGCAAAATTCGGGGTAACCACAAACCACGCTCAGTCTGGTAGCTAGCCCTACCAGAATAGAAGAGGGCTCTCTCCGGGTCACACTCAGTGAATAAATAAACAATATGGTCTGAGATGACTTGCAGTGAGTATTGATTTTAGGCTAGTAAATAAATATGGATACAAGAAGCAATTTTTTTATAAATGACTGAGTTTCTGGGATGTATGGGACCAATGAACAGCAATGAGTAGAGAATTTAACACAAAGGCATAGATTACTTCGTGAGGCAAGACAGGCGGAAAGCCTAGCAATTAAATTTGAAATAGTGCGGGATGGAAAGATTGTTTAGGAGGGTGAAAAGGGCATAAACACATGAATCCTTTGCAACAGAAGAAAAACACATAACGTGAAACTTTCCCACAGGCAAAGCAATAAACATGAATTCTACCTTATCTTACATAGAAACTTTCACTGGAAATGAATATGAATGAACTATGAAACATAACGAAATACATATGAAACATAAGAGAACACATTTGCTACACTCACACCACATGAATCTCATGAACCAGAGCCACTGCCTTTCATTAATTCTCTATCAAAATATACAATGCAGAACTGCATTTCTCTCCCAGAGTCGCCCAGAAATTACAACCAACCCTTTGCAAATGGTTTGCATACAATAAATAGACTATGCCATTGGGAAATAGAACGACCAAGAGTTGGGGAATTTTTCAAATCATTACAAAGTGGAAGTGGAAAGCCAACCATTAGTTACAAGTGCAGCGTTACAAAAATGACAAATGGCTTGGGTGACTGCTCGCCTTCCTTTTCCACTTGGATAGAAGCCAACCTTTAGTGAAAATACTCTTTAAACATTAACTTAGTTGCTAAGAAAAATATATTGTAAATGAGTGGGCCCACTTGGAGAAAGTCGCGAATCGAAATGTCGCAGAGCAAAAGTGATTTTGGCCTTTTGGTCTATATGAGCCGCGCCAAAATCTATATGCACCGCACCATTTTGGAGGCGATTTTGAGGTACCGGCTGGAGTCCACATTGTGCCCAAATGTTCTTGATGGAAATCCCTACCTGTCTACTTTCCAACCCAAGTGTAATTTTTGAATTTGGTGCTCATTTTCCCCTCCAAACTTCATTCTTCCAAGATTGCTTCCTGTGTGTCAAAATAGGGGCAGAGAGGCCATTTTTTGAGTGTTTTTGACCCCTGGGGACTCAAAACTTTCCCAAACTTCCTGTTCATGTACCAACGGTCATGATCTTTCATGCTGAATCCAAAAATACAAACCATTTGTGATTTGGAGCTCTCAGTCCTATGCATTGCGCCAGTGGTGCAACGCACATGGAGAAAAACCCTGTGTTGTGCCCAAAAATTTTTCATGTGACCAAAATTGCCCCAAATTTTTTGGAATTTGGGCTAGAGGTTCCCTATGAAGTGCTATACTGGGCCATAGAGGCTTCAACCAAGATTCAGAGTCGATCTTACTCGTTTTGCCTCTTTTGCTTTTTTGTCGCTTTGCTCAATTTCACCTTCAAACTACTTATCCGAGCCTTCGAACTCATATTCTGTGCCCTATAGTGATAAACCATCCACCTCAATATGGTTTTGTCCTTGTTAGCCTTCTCTAGCATTCTCTCTAGGTGGATGTTGATATGCTCGAGCCAAGACTCTCGGTCATTGTTAATCTCTTACTCTAATGGAGTGAGCTCAATCCTCCTATGTTGGGCAGCTTGGTGGTTCTCACAGATGTTTTGCAGCCCCATAATCTTGTGCTGGTGCTTGAGCTGTTTGTTCCTCTGCTCCAAATATCTGATAATCCACTTAGCCCTCTCCAAATTGAGTTACAAGACTTGGATCTCTGTTTGTTGCTCCTGGATGGTCCTCCTAAGTTTGGCACTCTCCAGATCTGTATCATCATCATGAATGAGGATGAAGTTGGCCTCTTGTTCACCTAATGGCCCCTTGTTATGCATGGACTTCTTGCCCCTATCCTGTACCTGTGTTGCCAATGTCAAAAGTGAGGCCCCTTCCACCCCGGGTGGAGATAACACTCGCTTTGCAGCTGCAAACAAATGTCTATTGCCTCTCTGATAGGTGATGAATACTAGCATAGTAGTCGTCTCATGGCACTCATACTGATGAGAAGGACCACCTATCTCATGTTCAACCTCTGATAATACATGTGAAGTGCGGAAGAGGTCACGGGAGATGAAGTCATCCCAAGTAATGACCTGTAATCCCAGCTGATGAACTACCAAAATATTAATAAGAGCAAAGTGAGAAACACTATTAAGTTGCTGCTAAGGGGTCTCGTGCTGCATGAAGGTGTTCATCCTCTCTACGTTCCTACAAATGAAATATGGGATGTTCATCATCCGTACCGTAGTAAAGTGCATGAGCAACCTGTTGTGATAGGCATATAGATGAGAGAACCTCCCCTGACAGCTGAAATATTTCATGATCAACTTCATGAGTGGAGCATATTCATCTTTCAAATATCGGAATGGAAAGACTCTTTGGAGCTGCCTCAAGAAACCAGCCTTAATGTAAGGCTCATAACGCTACCGATCAACCTTTTGTTTCTTGTGCCATTGTTCTCCAACATTCGGTATGTCGGTTGCTAATGAGACAGTTTCGGGTGCCAGTGTGAAGGTGATCTTAGCCAAGATAGAGTCATCTCCAAGTAGGTGAAGCACAAAAAGACAGGCCAACTCATGATGAACTTGAACTGTAGCCACCTTTTGACAAAATTCCAAACATGACAAATGCTGGAAACATGACATAGCAAGAGGGTAGGCCTGTAATTTTGTGAGGGAAGTTGGCTCATCCCTAACATGTTTGCCACTTTTGTGATGTCTCCGGGGAGCCTGTTCTTGCGAGGATGCATCACTTTATGTTTCCATCTCATACTCCGATGAATGCTCAAATGCCATGACTGTTGTATGTGTATTGTTCTTAGACTGCCTTTTGATGATGGTAGTGAAACTGTGTGTTGTTATGAACTCTGCCACCAAGGGGAACAATGCAAAAAGGGAGTGTTATGAAGGGGAATAATATGATAGGATTAGGGGTTATGGGGGAAATTTTATTTAGGGATATGTAGGAGGGTTTGGGGATTTTATAAGGTAGGTTTTTGGGGTTTTATGGTTGACAAATGAGTAGAGGGGATAGGGAATAGGGGTTTAGTACTGTTTTAGGGTAGGGAAAATAGGAAAAAATGGGATAGGGGGAAGGGAACAATGGAGAGGAGGGGAAAAATGAGAGGTGAAAGAGGAGCCTTGGCATCAACACAACAAGTTTTGCAACCCTAGCAACAATGGTTTTGATGATTTCAAGTGGTAGGGTTTATGAGTTTTTATTGCAACTATGAATGGTCATAAACCACCATCATGTTTACAAAATTTGATGAGCAAGCCAAGATATAGACCCTACCTGTCAATTTTAAGGGTTTCAAGGCAGTTGGATGCAAATTTGGCACAAATTTGGGCCTTGGTGGGTGTGCGCCACGCAACAAACCCAGTGTGCCGTGCTCTGTGTGTGCGTCGTGCCCGTGTATTTCCACCACTGTGGGGTCGCGCTCTATGCACCACGCTCTCTATGTGCACCACGCCCCTCTTTGTGTGCGCCGCACTCTGGAAAGCGACTCCAATCTCACTCCAAACACGGACTAGCTCCTCACAACTTCTTTACAATGTTTTTCTCTACCTTGTAATGCATAATGACTTTGTTACTTGTGGAAACTTCTATATAAAGGCATTTGGAGTCATGGGTTTAATTTTTTCTTCTTCAAAACCCACTTTGCTAATGTCTTGTTTTAGCTCTTTTTCCTAATTTAATGGAACTCTGTATTTCACTTTTCCCTTTGAATTTTTAGCTCAAATGATGAATTTATTTTTTTTTGGCACTTTTGCAGGGGTTGTTGACATGGAATTTGGTCAAGGAAACTCTGACTGCACCTGAAGAGATCAACTGGAGACTTTTTTGAAAATTATCACAAATGACACACTGTTTGACTTTTCTTCAAAACAAAGTTTTGAAGAACAGTCGTAATCTGTGAACATGATGATGAAAACCTTTGAATCATAACTTTGTAAGGGCCTCCTTCTGGCCTGCATGGCTTTATTGGACATGGTCGAAGACCAAATTGACTAATCCCTAGACCTAATGACTAAAAATGACTCTCATCCATCAAAAGATCGAACATTGATTGTCATGGACTTTAGTGAACCTTGACAAAAGACCTAAGCTAGCAGGTGCCATACATGAGGGGAACTGACTAACAAGACCTTTTCCGTCAAATTATGGCATGCCCCTAGTAGAATACAGCTGAGTGAATGGAGTGGGACTCCTAAAAATGAAATGTAGAAAGAGTTTTGATCTCTGATGGAGGACTGACAAGACCAACTCTAACATTGGCTCCAATGGTGATGGTAGCTCTAGCTCCTTGGAGGTGCCAAGAACTGCAGACGTTTGGGTGAGCAGACAATGCCTTTTTTTTTTTTTTGTAAGCATTTGTATTAAGAAAACAAAAATATTATACAAAGGGACTGCCCGGGCAGATTGAAGCCCGAAGCTTTGCTGAGAACATGACAAATGGACCAAAAGACTTCCTACAGAGCCCCTAAGAAAGCGGGCCGCCGGCAAGGATGAACTATCCACCTCGGCCTAGAGGAGTAGACAGGAAAGAGCAGCGCTGACCAAAAAACAAATAGGCTAACTAAGAGACAAGAGCCCGAGAAGGGGTTCTACCCAACATGGGTGGGAACCTCAGTTCGGCCCTTTTTGCCTTTCTTCTTACCCACTTTGACCCATCCAAGATGATCTGGCTTGGATGGAAAGACTTTCACACTGAGCTGTGCTGGCAGAGAGATCTCCTTGTCCGAATCCGAAGGAGATGTCTCAAGAGTGTGTTTCTGCGAGAGAGGCGGGACCGAGGACTCCATAGGACCTGATGGTGGCGGGTCCTGTGCAGGCGAATCCTCCATCCCGTCCTCGCTCTCTTCCTCATCATCAGAGCTGGAACTGAAGTCATCCATGGGGGGCAGGTCACAAGGCTTCCAGCTTTTGGATTTCGGCTTGGGAGCAGCCTTCTTCTTTTGGGCTGGAATCGCTGGACAAGATCTGTGAAGGTGCCCCGTAAGATGGCAGTTTCTGCAGCGGAACGCTGTGTTCTCGTAATCCAGGGTCTGAGTCCAATGGAAGTCTCCAATCTTGAGAACGATCTAATCTGGTAATCCTTTGCTCATTTCTATTTTTGCGCAGATTCATGCGAAGGTGTAGATGCCTTATTCCCCTCTGGAGGTGTCTGTGGCTAGATGGCGGCCTAGCTTGTTACCGATTCCTTCAAACACAATGAAGTGCCATAAATGAGCTGGGAGGTTGGGAAGTCTGACCCAGATGGAGAGTTTGGTGATGGTAGCTGTAGAGGGATCAAAATCTGGGAACTAGGGGGTTAAAAAAAGACCCGCTGAGTCCCAAAACCAAGGGCCCTCAGTTAATGCTCTTTGATAATCCTCACTGTCAACAAAAATCACAATGAAGAAGCCTTTAGAACAGAGCAGAACCTTGCAGTTGTTGGTCAAGTTGGAGTGAACCCATTTGTAGAGATCTGTTGTGCGTGGCGATAGTCCGTTGAACCTACAAATAATGTCCTTTTCGGCAAACAGTTGGAACTGCCTGTCCATGGTTGGATGCAATATTTCAATGGAGGGTGTTTCCTCGAGCTTGTCCACCAAAAAAGGTTTTGGACCTTGGACTGGTGGAGCTGCATTCTTGGGTTTCTGGGCATGGACAACATCTTTGTAAGAGAAAGCTGTTGCTGAAGATGATTGTCCAGCCACCCCCCCTCTCAAACGAAGGGAAAGAAAGATGGCAGCATTTCTTTGAATATTATAAAATGACAGGGGCAAGATATCTTCAAGCTATCTACCTTTGAAGAGGAGCCTCTGATGAGCCGAAGGAGTCCCCGTCCTAAGGTTCAGAGCTTGCTTGAGGTCTTGTACAAGATCAGAAGGGCTCACCCACTGAAGCATAGTTTTGCCTGAGAGGAGCTTTACTAGGATCTGGAAAGACTCGGAGTGCTTCAACATTTGCTGTACTTTGCCAGACTGAGATGGGAAAACGCTGGTACAAGCACAACTTGTCAGGGGCCCAAACTGTGCCTGTTTCTTATATTCCTACGCTGGGCAGCAGGTGTAGAGAGTCCTTAGGTGAGGCCTGACGACTCTGAAGCATGCCATATCCCTATTTACTGGGTCGGGCAGAGGCTAGACTATCCGCCGAGGTTGTATCTCACATCTGTGTCTAAGAGCCCTGCCCCCAGAGACCAAAACTCTCTGTGGTGTTTCGACAAACACTTGCCGCGTATCCCTCCTGGCCGCGAATAAAACCCTGCAGGGATAATGGAAAGTGTCTTCACTGAAGAGGCCAAGCCAGAAGACCGCTTCGGTTATGAAAAACGTCCCACCATCGGCGGGAACCTGCACTCGAGCAAAGCAGCTTGGAATCAAATGGAGGTGAAGCATGCCATCCATAGGAATGAAGCCTCGGAGGCTAAGCGCCAAGAGGGGAAGCCATGAACTGGCCGCGCCATCCAGGGACGCACCTGCAAACATGAAACCCCGGAAGAGGCCGAGCTAGTGAAAAACACGGGGATCAAGAGCCGCCCCTTCACCGGCAGGATCCTGCTCATACACTGAGCTGCTCTGTACATAAAAGAGAAATAGCCGGCCGTCCACAGGAACAGAGCCGGGGAGGAGAAACGCCGAGGGGAGGCGGGCCCTGGCGGCGCCGTTCTGGGAAGCCCTAGATCGACCAACAACCCTAGCCGAGAGCGCCATTTTCGCACTTCAGAAGGAAATATTTTATAAACATGAGCAGACAATGCCTTCATCCATTAGGCTATGGAGTCATTATTTCGACAAACAACACAAGAATTAGACACATTTATTGACTGGAACTTGACTTAAACCGACATTAATTATGAAACCAACATGACTGAAAAAACTGACTCAATGCAAAAGGAAATGACTCATGACTGACTTAACTAAAACAAGAACTGACAAAACTTATTCAATGGCAGCAGTCGATCAAGATTCGAGGGTTTCAAATTATGATGACAACCACCTACATATTAATGCAATATGTACAATCATGTGTAATGTGTCTTCCAATATAACCAATCAAGCAGACGCCTTCTTGATTGATTCTCCTGATCAGATCTCCTGGTCAACAATAGATACTGGTAACTGGGCATCCAAAAACATAGTTGACCATGATCTCCTTCATCACTGAATACTGCAATAATCACCTTCATTGCTGACTGCAACAGATTTTCCATTGGATCATGAAAAACATGAAGATTTTCCTCCTACTGAAGAAACAAGGTGTCCTTTTCTTGTGATGCTGATCTTTTTCATAAATAAGAGTATGTTCTTAGTCTTCAAAAAATTCTGAACAAATAGATGAGCAGATTTCCTCTTCAGAGAACATTTCAAAACATGAGACATATGAGGAAGAGTCTGAAAGGGAATCTTGAATGGTCTGGCCTGCTGAAGTCTGAATATATTGTAGGTCATCTTCATATGGTATGACAACCAAATTGTCTTTGCATTCATCAATCATGAGAAAAGAAACCTCAAATGATTCTTGAAACCGAACACAATCATTTATATCATCTACCATAAATTCACCTGGATATTTTTCACTTACTTGAACAAAATTCTCATCTTGCTGTTGATGAGCTAACTGGACTACCTCTTTATGAAGGCTTTGTTTTGATGACATGAGAACATTTCGATTCAAAAATCTGTTTTCTTCATTCCAGGTGATTTTAACAACAAAATTCTCTTTCATGGGACTTAGTACAAGGTTTTCTTGGTCACCATAATCCGAATCTGGATCTGAAAGGGCTAACTTAACCTTATCACATTTTGAAAGTAGAACTGGACTTCCCTGCATGCTGTCTTCTTCTATGGACAGATCCGAAACAACTCTTTTTCTTTCACCACTTTCAGCCATATGGAAATCTTCAACCTACTAATCTATAAAGCTATTCACCGGACTGTCATCCTTTTCAAAAGAGGAAGAAGTTTTACCAAGACTTTCTTGACCATGTGTGCACTGCAAATCTGCTTTAGCTTGAGCTGGAACATGACCATGCAAGAGTTGATCTATCTCGTCTTCAGACAAAGGAGATAAAACCTTTTGTTTCCTTTTGCTCAAACAATGATTGTCTTCATTGATTTCAAGTAAAGGAGTATATAAATTTTCCTCATACTGCTGATCCATTTCATGTAGTTCATGTTGACTATCAAGAGGCAAAACTCCTTCATCTTCCACCGTACTAAAATCTTGATCATGCTACAAATTTTCTTGATCATCTTCATGCTGCTGAAATGGATTTCCATATAGGGCTTCCATGATCTCCTCATCCATGAAATTATCATCTTCATAATATTTTTCAAGGATTTCAATAAAACCATCAACGTATTTGCAACAGTCATGAACTAAACGTAATGCTGGATAAGAGTCTTCATACTTCTCAAAGAACATGGCATGAAAATCCTTTAAACAGTAAATACAAGCAAGCGACAAACTTTCATACCAAGATTGGGCTTCACCTTCTAGAGTGGCCAGGAATATCTTCATTAAGAAATCTTCAGGAAAATCAACCTTCAACTTGCGAATATGCATGTGAAATCGAACTAGATGTAAAACAGCATCCTTCTTACAATCATCTTTAAACGTAGGCAAATTCCTTGACCAATCTACCTTTGGAATTTTATTTGGAAAGCCTGGAATGTGATCTCGGCTCATGGGAGTGTATCTTCTTGCAATCCGCTCCATTTTAAAAAATCTCAAAGCTACTAATCTTTCTGTAGTGGAGTCACCATGAAGCACTGATTGCTGGATTCTTTAGTGAATGGA
>APFE030286114.1:43814-59955 GCA_000404065.3 Pinus taeda
GTAGAGAAAACCTGCGTACCCAGAGATAAACATGTTTTCAAGTGACTTTCTCTCTCTTTGAAGTTTTGACATGAAGAGCAGAGGTATGGGGCTTGACAAAGAGGACAATGTGGCTATTAATGAGGCCACATAAACTGCAGATAGTCAAGGTGACAAAATTCAGTGTAACACTTAGAATTTTGACCCTTATAATATCCTAGAATTTTATCCCCCCTACAACAAGACTACCCAAAAGAGGCTGGAAATTAGGAGAAAATATATTATTTGTCTTCGTTGAGATGCCCATAAAATATCTTCTTGAGGAAGTGTGAATTCGTGCCAAAAAATGATATTAGATTGTCTTTATATAGTGATATGTTAGATTGAATGGACGTATCCTTTTCCTAAGACAACTTGACCTAGAGGGAGAATAACTTAACAATTTTGGAGCCAAAAATTTCAATTTCAAAATTCAAAATTTCTTCTTTTAAAGTTTGTAATGGGACGTTGACTCAAAATATGTTTTTATATGAAATCTAACATTTAAAATATGCTTTACAATAATAAATACAAATAAACCAAGTGGCTAAATATTAAATATGAAAACAGATGATAGTTATAAATTCAACACTCCGAGTTAACTAGGGAGGTATTCATAATAAATCTCATAGATGTTCTCAAGTTAACGAATTTCTCTACTAAGGTTATATCAAATCATCATCAAGATCATCATCTACTATCAACATCTGTTATTACCCATATACAAGGGGCTACAAAACCCCTCCCATTTTCATCTGCATATCTGGACTCACTCTTCCAGAGTGATCCATCATCAAATCCCAAGCCCTCTCCCTAAGACAAAATTTTGAGGCCTCAACTACAAAGCACTCACTCACCCTTCCTATTGTGCAATCACCACCAAGACCACACAGCACTCTTGCTTCATTTGTTATCGGGTCTATATGCTAAACCTCATAACACCCTTCTTTGATGTTTGATTGGGTCGACAAACCTCACTACATTCTTTCCCTGGTGTGTGATTGTCTCTCCTCTCAGAGAAACTCACTAAAACCTACATGTTGAGTACTTTGGGACTCTTGGAGAATTCTCTGCAACGGGGAAAGGTCCATCCATTCTTCTATAAAATTATCACTCCCTCTTAATGAGAGGAGTAATCTCTAAAGTACACAAAATTCTCCCTAGGAAACAATTTTATTAGAACGTCAGTTTTCTACTCATCGGTGGAGATGTACTCAAGCCTTATTGTTATCCTTTGGAAGATGTCATGATTGTTGTGGTACTTGATCTCAATATTCTTTGACCTACCATGGAAAATTAGATTATCTAAAATATTTACACAATTTGGCTCATCAGAATGTATCACAGGTAGTTGCAACACTTTGTTGAACAATCACGCAAACAACTTTCAACGTTAGACTAATTACATACATAGTTTATTTTCTATAATATATTCCTCTTCTGTAGTGCTAAGTGCAACAAATCTCTACTTCCTGGTAACCTAAGGTATCATAGCGGAGTCCAAGATTATGGTTAACGTTGAAGTGATGTTCCTATCACCAACACTTCTTGTCTTGTTAACATTTGTTTATCCTTGAAGTTGTACATACTTGTTTGCAACATATCTCAAAACATAATTTCATAGTACCATGAAGTTATCTTAGAATTTTCTTTTCTCTAATCCAATTCTCATGCCTTGGTTCAACCTAGAACAATATAAATGTGTTTACAAAAAATAAAATGTTGATACTCATGTTAACCAAATACATCAACGATCCAATAAATTATTGGTACATCAACATATATAACAAACTATGTTTAGAGACTGATATCTTCTTCAACTTAGTTATCGTGGTAGTAGCCACGGATTTACAATCCATCATAAGGAACTCCTGAAGGATATCAATAACATATTTTCCTTGATCAAGGAAGAACTTTCGATGTTTCAGCCATACTTATAGTCCCAAGTATTAATCTCTCAAACCAATATCCTTCAAGTAAACTTCAAAAGCTGATTGCTTCTTACAGAAAATAATAAAATCTCCAACACCTATCAAAAACAAATCATCAACATATGGAAATAGGATCATAGATGCATTCTTCACAACCTTCAAATAAAGGTTTGGGTCAACATTTCCCTTGGTAAATCAAAATCTCTTCAAATAGTTGTCGTTATAAGCATTCCAAGTTGTTGGAGCTTCCTCGATTCTGTAAAAGGCCTTCTTTAACTTGCAAGCATGAGATTGCTTTCCATGCACCTCAAAACCTTGAGTTTTCTCTATGTACACATATTCCTCAATCACACTTTTGAGGAATTTAGTCTTCAAATCCATCTAATGTAAGTTCCATCCCAATGAAGCAACAAAAGAAATCTATGGATCTAATGGAGGCATACCTAGAAACTCGAGAAAAGTCATCATCATAATCTTATCCCTATTTCTAGGAGAACCCTCTAGTAATGAATCACACCTTGTATTTGTCAACACTTCCATATGAAACATTCTTGATCTTGTATATCCACTTGGAAGTCACCACTGACTTCCCTTCCAGCCTTAGCACAATATTCCTAACATCATTCTTCATGATAGAGTGGTATTCTTCATTCATAACTTCCTTCCATACCTACTAGCTATCTTCTTCATAAGTCGAAGGATTTTCATCAATAAGGTTCGTCATGAGAGCTACATAACTAGAAATAAAATTTAGGTTTATTTATTTCTTTATATGTTCCATCAGGGGATGCATTTCCTTCTTCTTCTTCCAATGTAGATCTAAGCCATGCTAGTCCTTTTTTGGTTTCTAGCACAAAAAATAATTCTAGTGATTCATGAGGCCCTTTTGTGTCCTCTAGGACATTTTTATATAACTTGAAGCTCTTCACTTGAAGCCTCTAGTTTTACTTCATCATAGCAATTCATGGAGACATACTTATACTTCCAATATGAAAATTTCACATCAAAAGTGACATCCTCACTGACCTCAATCCTTCGCTACTATGGTATGTTGACTTTATAGGGATTTGACGATTCATTGTAAAAAGCAAATATGCCTTTCTTTCCTGAAGGTTCTATCTTGTTCCTTTTATCATTAGTAATATTAATGAAGACAGGGAAACCAAAGATTCTTGTACATCCAACCTCTGACTTTAGTCTAGATAACTCCTCTATAGGAGTCATATCTTCTATAATTCATTGAAGAGTTTGATTTTGAATGTGTACATATTTCAATGATGCTTCTCTCCATAAGAAATAAAAAAAGTATTGATCATGCATTACGGCCTTGGTAGATGTTCAATGGACATGTTCCTTCATTCTTCTACACCATTATGTTTTGGATTATAGAGGATAATAAACTCCCTCTTAATCCTAGCTTTCGAGACTATCAAGTTATTTCAAGGTGTATTCTCTTCCATTTTCAGATCTCAAAATCTTGATCTTATTATCTATCAAGTTCTCCACTTCACATTTGAATTCTTGAAACCTTGTGAAGACTTCATACTTGGTCCTCATAAGATATATTCATTTATTGTGAGAAAATTCATCAGTAAATGTCACATATTAGAATGAACCTCCAAGCAATCTTACACTAATCAAACCACACACATGACAGATTACCAAATCTAAAACATCTTTAAATCTATTTTCTGTACTTGGAGAAGGTTTCTAGATATTCTTTCCAAGTGCACAACCCTTACAAACACATTCATGATTTATTTGTAATTTACACACACTTGAAAATATTTCATTCAATTTAGGTAATTATCTATAATGAAGGTTACCATACATTCGATACCGAAACTTGCTTGGATTCATTTTATCATGTACTAGAGCTTGAGTTGGTTGACTCACAATTCTATACTATCTTCATTCACAAATCTAAATAAACTTAGCAACATCTACACTAGAGCTCATGGACCATACAAGTACTTTTCCATCCAAAAACGATACTCTATCTCCTTTGTCTTCTAAACATGAAATAGAGACAAAATGTTTTTCAAACCTCGTACATATAGAACATTGCTAAGATGTACATTGTTACCAAATTTGAGCTATATGGATGCCTTTCCAACTCCTTTGACTGCATAGTTGTGATTGTGTCCAAACCATACCATTTGGGAGAACCTCTTTTCCATCATGCTAGTAATAATTCCATGGTATCACATAATATGTCTTAATGCACAACTATCTACTAGCCACATGCCATCGTCATCTATAATAGAACCTATTAGACAAGAAAAAGACAAGAAGTCTTTATCACCTTTCAGTTTCTTTGGGTGTTCATCTTCAACATAAGATTCAAAAGCATGTTTTTTTCCTTTTCTCTTTTTCTATTAACGAGATCAGGACAATTTCTTTTAAAATTCCCAAATTTTGACAAGTATAAAATTGGATTCTTGACATGTCCCTCCTGCATTTGGAAGCAGCTGATCTTTTTCCTAAATTGTTTTGACAGTCAACCTTCTTCTTTCCTTTACTCTTGAAGTAGGTTGATATTTCTTACAAATATTCTTCCTTCTTATATCTCTACATAATCTTTGATTATTCTTAAGAACAAAAGGCCCACAATTCTTTAGATGTTGGATTTTCTTTCCTGCTTCTTAGACCTACTATAAATGCATCCCATGATCTAGGTATACCATTGAGTGTTGCAGTCACAAGTTTATTCTTAGGAAAATTTTCTCGAATTACTTGAATTTGGTCCTTTATTTATGAAATTCTTATGAAATATGATGCTATGATGTCATCATTCATCATTTTCACATCACGAAGTTCATTCTCCATACTCATGGAATGACCACCTTATTCGATAATGAATAGATTTGTTAGGGCATCATACATCTTGTTGGAAGTATCAAGCTTTTTAATGTAAGGGATTAGATGATTTATAATGGACTCCAAAATAATTCTCATGGAGTTGAGATCATATTCCTTAAACTTATCCTTTCTTGCAACATTTGCTAGTTCTAAAAAGTTTCCTGTCATAATATCCAACTCTTTGTTTTCTACAAGAATAATATCAATTCTATTTTCCCAAGCTATGAAGTTTGAGGATCCTTCCAAGTTATTCTCATTTTTAATAGAGGAATCCAAAGATGTGAATCAACAAGGACATCAAAAAAGACATATTGAACGGAGGGTTTCTTTAAAGGTGATCTCAGTGTCCTTCCTTCACCAAATATCTAATCCCATTTGAGTTGCTAAGTGTAATATAGACTAGCACAATATTTTTGAAATATTAATAATTAATTTTTATTTTGATCTTCTTTTAAATTAGTCAATATATTATTAAATATTTATACTTTAGAAATTCAACCATATGAGAACAATGGAACAATAGATATCACAATGCACAAAGAGAAGACAAGAATTTCCCTAGGAAAACCTACCAGGGGGAAACCCAACAACCTTTTCCATAAGAGAATATTTTGTTCAACAAGAGACACACCTAAGCCTATGGTCAAAGTTGGTCAACCCCTGTAAGTCAAGCATCCCAATTTAATATAGAATTTCAGGCTTCATGATTTGACCTAGAATTCTAGCCCCCCTTGCAACAACCAATTACCCCAAAATGTTTGCCCTTGCAACTACCTAGAAATTCGGCCCTCTACTATAGGACTACCCAAACGAAACCGTGAACCGAGAGAAGAAGAGACTATCCACACGTGAAAGCTTGAGAGACAGAGAAAGAGATTTAATTTATATTATTTTTCATCCTCCTTGTCCTTCTTGATCTTCACTGAGATGCCTAGAAAATATCTTCTTGAGGAAGTGAGAATTAGTGCTAAGAGAACAAGATTGAGTTACCTTTATATAATGATCTTTTAGGTCAAATGGGTGTGTCGTTTTCCCCTGACTGACTTGGCTTGGATGGAGGAAGCATTCACAACATTAGAGGTAACAAATTCAATTTCAAAATTCAATTTGAATCTTTTAATAATTGCAATGGGGCTTTGACTCAAAATACATTTTTATTTTCACTCTAGCATTTAAAATATTTCTTACAGTAATCAATACAAATACATCAAGTGGATAAATATACAATATGAAGAATAACATTGATCCGAATGGAAAATGGCATTGACCCATGGTACTCATCCACCCATATTATTTATTGACCCATGGAATTTACCCATGATATTGTAAGTGGCATCCACCCATGGTATTGTAAGTGACATCCACCCATGGTATTCTTTCACCCATGGTAATTGTTCATGGTGTTGTGACATCCACCCATGGTATTCATTAACCCATGGAATTGACCCATGGTATTGTGACATCCACCCATGGTATTCATTCACCCATGGAATTGACCCGTGGTATTGTGACTGGAAAAATACTATAAGTAACAAGTGACATTTTGTAAAAGGACAAATTTTCCGCCACAATGTAGCCTTTACAGTTATTATCGATTTTAATAAAAAGTTTCATTGTGGTTTTGTTTATTGGGCATTCTCCTCTTTTTCTTCTGGCAATTCAAGTTTTCATATCTTGGGGGTCTCTGCCCCCAAGATCCATTTCAATTTTTACGATCTTGGAGGTCTCTTCCCCCAAGATCTGAAGTAAAGTCTATAATGCATGATATCAAAGTCACTAATGTCAAATTGAATATTCCTCTTATCGCTTTTCTCAAGGCACTTTATCCTACTTACTCCAATTATCTTGAGTCATTGCAAGCAAATGGAAATCTTAAAGATATTACCTTTGATTCTTGTGTAAACAATTGCTGAAAGAGAAAAAGCTTTTGGAAAGAAAACAACCCCTGAATCTTCTAAAGAGGTTGTGTGCCTTGCTCATAAAGAAAAGAATCCTACTCAAGATTATTCTAGAGGAAGAGGTGGTCGAAGAGGAAGAGGAAGATATTTCAGAGGCAGGGGGCAGACATTGTCAAGGAGAAAAGGCAAATTTGAACTACATTCACTGCAAGAGAAATGGATCACATGATGCCTCTACATGCAAAATACCTTGGGACAAAATTGAGCAGCAAAGAAATCAACCCAAATGGTAAAACTAATGACATAGAAAGAGGTAAAGCACATGAATCTTCTCATTATGTTGTAGCATAATGTAATATTGGAGTAAATAAAGATTTATTTAACACTTCACTTGTTTCTTGGAAAAATGATTGGTTGCTTGATTTAGGAGCAACTTGCCACACGACTCATAGAAAAGATTTTTTTGAAGAATTTGCTAACAATGTTGATGGAGTAGTATACTTTGTAGACCAATAAAAAATCAAGCCATCAGGGCTTGGCATAATCAGGCTTAAATTGCCTAGTCTTCTAGATTTTCTTCTGCATCATGTTCTATATCTCCCACAGCTGAAGAGAAACTTGTTGTCCTTGGTCCACATCTGCCAGCAAGGTCACCCCATTCATATGTTTGATGGCAATCTTGAGGTGAGAAAAGCATCTGACCACTCACTTGTCATGAGGGGAATAGAAGAAGAAAGGCTTCTCAAGCTGCAAGGTACCTCTGCTCGTGCACAACATTTCTCATACAATTCTCATTATGAAGAAGGTACACTTCCATCAAGTTTATTATGGCATGCTAGATTTTGACATTTAAACTATGACAACCTTCACTTGTTGAAGAAAAATGGTGTTGCTGGTTTGCTTACAATTCCTAGGAAATTTAAGCAATGTGATGCTTGTATTCTAGGAAAGCATAGGAAACAATCTTTTCATGATTCACATTCAAGAGCACATAGAAAACTTGAACTCATTCATTCAAATTTATGTGGTCCGATGCCTGTTCCTTCCGCAGATGGAAATAAATATATGAAGACATTTATTGATGACTACATCAGAATGTGTTGGGTTTATTTATTGAAGAACAAATCTAATGGTTTTCAAACATTCAAGAACTTCAATAAATGGATTGAAAATGATGCACAATATCGTATTAGGTCTATCGCACTGATAGTGGAAAAGAATACACATCGAATGAATTTGAAAACTATCTTCACCAACATTGGATCAAACACCAAACAACTGTGACTTATAATCCCTAATGGAATGGTGTAGCTGAAAGAGTGAATAGGACAATCTTAAACATGGTACACTTCATGCTCTTCTTCAAAAATGTAAAAATAATGTTTTGGGTTGATGTTGTTCTATGTGCTGCATATATAAAGAATAGATGTCCATCTAATGCTATTAGAAACAATACTCCACATGAATTGTGGTATGGGCATGATCCTTCGGTAAAGCATCTCAGGGTCTTTTGTTCCACCTGTTATGCCTTCATATCAAAGGTACATAAAAAAAACTTGGTGAAAGAAGTCATAAGTGTATCTTCCTGGGGTATTCAAACACCTCCAAAGCATACCGTCTCAATGATGAAGTCAATAAAAAGTTTTATGTATCTAGAGATGTAATTTTTCTTGAATCATCCAAAACTGACAATGTTGTTGAGTGACAACTTGATTGCTTGGATAAATTCACAAATACAGAATCACGTCAAGAATTTGATAATTGGATTCCACGTCTTGAAGGGGGGATTCCTATACTAGATCAACATGTGGAATCTTCTTCTGAAGAACTCTCTCCCCCGTATGAAACTCCAACAATAGATGATGCTTTAAGTGATGTGATTGAGAGAATTGGGAGACTCAATCTTCATTTAGTCCCAACTCAATCAACAGAGCAGCCTGGAACATCTGAGAAAGGTCCACCAAAGTGACTGACAAAGACACTTGAAAGTGTTCATCCTGATGAGGTTGGAAAGACAGGAACTAGAAATTCAAATCGACAAAATGGAGGTGATGTAGATGACTCTAATTCACCTGTTGATATGGATGTTTCTTATGATTGTGAATTGAACTTGTCTACAGATTTTGAACCAACTTCCTTCAAAGAAGATTCTTCTCATGATGAATGGAAAGAAGCGATGCAAAAGGAGTACGATTCTCTCATAAAGAATGGAACTTGGACACTGGTTGATCCTCCATTAGGAACCAAACCAATTGTCTACAAGTGGGTCTACAAGAACAAGTATAAAGCTGATGGCTCACTTGACAAGCACAAATCCAGGCTTGTGGCAAAAGGTTTTGCACAAAAGGAAGGGGGCGATTATGAGGAGAATTTTGCCCCCACAGCAAAATGGGCTACCATCCGGACAATCTTTGCCTTAGCAGCTCATAACGATTGGAAATTCCATCAAATGGATGTAGAAACTACTTTATAGAATGGAGATATAAAAGAGAATGTTTTTATGTCCCAACCTAAAGGATTTGCTGTGAAAGGACATGAACATAAAGTATGCAAACTTGTGAAATCCTTGTATGCCCTCAAACAAGCACTGTGAGCCTGGTTGAAAAACTAATTGAGCATCTTCTGAAACTCAATTTCAAACATTATGATCTTGATGATGCAACTTTATTTGTTAAGAAAGTTGGAAAAACAATTGTATATCTTATGGTGTATGTAGATGATCTTTTGATGACAGGGAACAATGAAAGCTACATTTCATCCATAAAGAAGGAATTGGGAAAAAGTTTTGAAATGACTGATTTGGGCTATGTTCATTACTATCTTGGTATTGAAGTAACTGAACACCCGAAGTTCATATTTCTTTCTCAAAAGAAATACATTGGAGATCTGTTGAATAGTTTTGGCATGACAGAATGCAATCCTCTTACTACTCTAATGGAACAAAACTTAAAGCTCACATCTATTGAAGGAAAATAATTTGAGGATGCAACAAAGTATAGACAACTTGTAGGAAGTCTCAACTACCTAACTACTACCAAACTAGACATTTCATTTTTCTATTGGAATACTCTCTAGGTTTATGCAAAATCCTTGTGAAGGACAGTGGTCTACTGCAAAAAGAGTTCTAAGGTACTTGAATGGAACTCAAGACTTTGGAATCAAGTATACACAAGTCAACGACTTCAGTTTGATTGGATACTCAGATTCAGACTTCAATGGAGACAAAGAAAATGGGGTATCTACTTTAGGATATGCTATGAGTCTTGGATCAGGATCTATCTCCTGGAAATCAAGCAAACAATCAGTTCCAGCAGATTCCACAATAGAAGCAAAATACGTGGCAGCAGCTGAGGCAACAAAAGAAATTGTGTGGCTTAGGAAAATTCTTGAAGATTTGGAGGTAAAACAAGTAAAATAAACTCCACTCATGATTGACAATACCTCTACAATAAAGTTTTCCAAGAACCCAAAGTTCCATGATCAAACGAAGCACATCAATACTAAATATCATTTGATTTGACATCATGTTGAGGCCAAAATAATCCATCTCCATCATTGTTCCACTAATGAGCAAATTGCAGACATCTTCACCAAAGCGCTTGGAAGAGAAAATCTTGAGAGATTTAGAATGATGCTTGGACTCACCAACATCCCTTCAGATTAAGGGGGGTAATGTTGACACCTAATCATCAGGATTGTGTGAATAAATATAATTGATGTAAATAAATAATAAGAAATATGAACAGTCATCGAGAGATGAAGTGAATAGTCTCCCTCATGTATATAATAAAGACCAACCTGAAGGAATAATATGAATTGAATTGGTGGAGTTACTACCTGGCTTGACATTTATAAGGCATTCATCTATCTTTTCTATCTTTTTGTGAGCAGGATTCATAAAATTTGGTATCAGAGTTGTGGATTCTAGGGTTTCGCTGCTCGAAAAAGGTCACCATGGAATTTTTTCTATAACTATTTCGCTATGAAGTTTGTGAAGCTAAAAACAAAACCAATTTGAGACAAAATCGGTCTGAACCTCACGTCCAAATTTCAGATCTTGTATCAATATAGTTTTAGAGATATGATCTAAGAAATTTAGGGTTTTTGTAAGCTACAGAAATTCATCTCAAATAGGTCATCATGGAATTTTCACTATACTATTTTTTCTACAAATGTTCAAGCTCTAAAATTAAAACCGTTTTGAACCAAAATCTTGGTGAAGCTTGCATCTAAATTTCAAATCTTGTCTTGCTATATTTTCGGAGATATAATCTGAGACATTTAGGGTTTTTGCAATCTCCCGATTTACATCCTAAATAGGTGACCTTGGGAAAATCGTCATAACCTTTTCTCTGAGCAACAGATTGAAATTTTCTAAAAATTTGTAGAAAGATGATGGATTGTAGTCTTTTTTATATCAGTTTAAGGTCCTAAGGTTGAAACAGTGACACGTGGCACTTTATTAAATTTCTCCCTATTGAACTAATCTATAATTGGGTCATCGTGGGAGATTTGACATAACGCTTCCTTACAGAATCCAGTCTTGATCAGAATTTTGGGGTTAGAAAGAAGTCTCAGAGGGCTACTCCTGGACCAAATTTCAGAACTTGGTGATCTAAAATTACAAAGTTACAAACTTTTCAAGATCGAGCTCTTAAAATCAAGAAAACGCGAGATGAGAAAATCTGATGGAAAGGATCTAGTAAATTGGATACTACAGATGGAGAAATATTTTGATCTACATGACATGCCACTATTACCAAAAGGTATGTATTGCATCTAATTATTTAGAATAGGATCAATTTTTATGGTATAAGGGATTTGTTTAAACCACTTTTTACGTGGTCAATTTTCACGGAGGAAATGATAGCACATTATGAGGATACAAAGAGAAACACCTTCTCTAACCTATTGATAAATCTCAAACAAAAGTGTTCAATGGCAGAGAACATTGACAACTTTCAAAAATTGAATATAAGGGAAAATGATATTCTAGAGAAGCAGAGGATTGATGTCTCCATAGGGACTTTAAGGATAACATTCAACATGAGGTTCGTCATTGGGAACCTGATTCATTGGAGAGGGCAAGAAAAGTGCAAAGCAAAATTATGGAAACAAGGAAGTGTCTCCCTCACAACTATAAAGATGGAAGTATTATTTCTCTTATCCTTCCATAGCCTACAAGGTTGACACCACAACAATTGGAAGAAAAAAGAGCAAAAGGGCTTTGATATAATTGTGATAAAAAATAAAGTAAAGGTCATAAGTGTGGTGAGAAGAAATTGTTTTACATAGATTATGAAGAGGAAGAAGAAAAGGATCAAGAAACATCAAAAGAAGACGATATACACCAGGAACCAACCCTAGAGAAATAAGAAATGAATCCAACAGTATATTGTAAAGCATTAGCAAGAATTACCACTCCTCAAACTCTCAAGATAGATGGACACATCAAGAAGAAAAAGGTTCAAGAAGTGAAAGATTACATCGAGAAAAAAGAAATGAATCTGACAATATCTTGTAATGCATTGGCCAAAATTACCACTCCTCAAACTATCAAGATGGAAGGACATATCAAGAAGAAAAATGTTCAAGAAGTGAAAGATCACATCGAGCATCAAGAAATGAATTCAACCATATCTTGTAATGCATTAGAATAAATTATCACTCCTCAAACTCTCAAGATAGAAGGACATATCAAGAAGAAAAATATTCAAGCAGTGAAAGATCACATCGAGCATCAACAACAAGTTCTCCAACTTTTAAAGGATAATGCCACTTTGGTGTATAATCAAATGAAACAACAAGGAGATCAACATCATAGTGAAAGAAGTTTTGATGTAGGTGATTGGATATTTTTACAACTACATCTCAAGCAAGCAATTCATGAGAAGGAAATGTTGGCAATATTACATGCACTTAAGAAATGGTGACCTTACCTAATGGGAAGACACTTCAAGGTAAAAATGTATCATGATAGTCTTAAATACTTTTTAGAACAAAGATTATCTTTAGAAGAATAGAAAAAATGGGTCATAAATATATTGGGTTGTGACTTTGAAATCATCTACAAAAAAGGGAAGCAAAATGTCATTGCAGATGCACTCTCAAGAAAGGATGAGGATGTGGAAGCATTGTTCTGTGCTATTTCTATTATCCAAACAGAATGGATACATGAAGCAAGGGATGAATGGGAAAAGGATGAAGAAGTGTGGCCGCTCATTCAAAAGTTGCAGAAGGTCCTAGTTCAAACAATATTGCCAGAACTTTACGAGGAAGGAAAAATCATATTGGAACTTGGAGCGTTCACAGAAACAAGAACTCGACAACTATGAAATCGATCAAATTCAAAGTATATTATCAAGTGGAAGAACTTACCCATTAAAGATTGCACATGGGAGGGCAAGAATGTTGTACAGAAGCATCAAGAACTACTCGAGCATTGAGGACAACACTTTCTGAAGGCGAGCGGCATGTTAGGTCCCTATACTACTAGTGTAACCCCTTATTGTTATTAGTACAACCCCCTTATGATATTGTTGTGCCCATGTAGTCCCCATATTGTTATTATTGTTCCCCATAGAAGCCCACTATTGTTATTATTGTGCCCTTACATTATTATTATTATGTCGGCTCTGATTATATTATGACCCCTTAGACTCCTACATATAGAAAGGAGGTCTTGTCATTTGTATCATCCAAGAATTGTTCATTTGTGTAATGTAAAGGAGGTCGCCCCATCAAAGAGGCTTTTTTCTAAGGCATTCATCTATCTTTTCTATCTTTTGGTGAACTGGTTTCATAACACAACATTTGTTTGACTAAAATATGTGTCGTAATTTAATATTATATTTAAAAGAGAGAGTGAATCAATATGATGCAAAATGTTAACTATTAAAACAATTCAATGCATATAAATTTTCAATCGCATCATCAACACAAGAATACATGTGATATACATGGAAACCCCTATGGGAGAAAACCACAAAATTTATTTATATGAATGATCTTATACAAACCAACCTATTGTTAGAAACATTCACTCGCACTAACTAAAATGAGACATAAATCCCCTGAAATAATTTAATGCCACCAAATAGAAGGAGACACCAATCATTTGAAATGAATCGTTTACTCGCACCAACCAATAGCAGACATCAATCCCTTCAATTGGTTTACTATAACCAAGCACAAGAAAACATCAATCCCCAGAGTTCACCAACCTCAACTACCTATGAGATCCCTTTATTTTATAACATTTTGAAACTAAGATTCATAGGCTTTCCATAATCAAAGAAACTACTTGATTTCTGATTTGACTCTTACTACTTTACAAATAATGACATTCTACTCCCTCACTCTTTAACTCTGTTTTCTCTACACTTTTTTTCACATCGGGATTCTACCACATTTATCTTCACTTGTATAGACCTAACATCCTATCTAGATCTCACTCTTATTTATAATTCATTATCAAACTTATTTTGGATTCACTCCTAATTAAAACTTATACTTCTCAATTATGTCCTTATTTATCATACATAGTCGTACATTCTTGATCTCCTCAAGATTCTCTGGCCTAAAATATTTATATTGAATTACTTCAATCAAAATTTGACATAGCCAACATGCCATGGAGGATGAATTCTAGGTAACCTAGATTTTCATGGTTCATAGGCCCACTGGTGGCTTAATTTTTAATTCACACAACCATATGACAAAGTTCCATGGGCACAACTTTAATGTCTATTTCTAATGTTTACATAATTTAGATCCATGAAGACATATTAAAATTACCAAACTATTGGATATCCCATACTTGACATTGGCTTCAAACATTAGGAAGGTTTCCCTTCATGATTTGGGACTAGGACCATAGTCTTAACTAGCCTTTTCAGTTTATTTGGAATTTGTGTCTCTAATACTTGACAATAGTGCTTCATGGATGGATCTCCAAAAGCCCTTATACATTTTCCGCTATACACAAAACATTAACTCAATGGAACGTTGAATATTTTTCTTCACTTTCATCAAAATTCAGGTCTTTTTCAAATGACCTAACTTTGTACAAACCAAAATTCCCGGATTCTTGGATAATTCTTTGTGTGTGGAACATTGACCCATTTTTTATTGGATTAACTCCTTTGCTTCACTTGCATCAATATATATGTGTTTTTATAAGGAGGATTCTTTCTCCACACCTAAATGTGTACAACATGCTTGTATAACCTTGAAACTTTGACATGCTAGAACCTTTACCATTAACCTTTGCTTGAATCTAAATACGGTTAATTTTCTTCATGTTTTCCTTGGTACTTCCTTAGATGCTTAGATAATATTGAATACTCCTAGATATCTAGATAAGTTGTTAAGGGCCCCACTAGAGTTGTTCATTCCACTAACTTTCGTGCAACTCTCTTATTCATCACCATTTTGGCCAAAACGAAATACATAAGAAATATTTGTCAAACTACTTCCATGGTGAAAATACTTGGAGTAGAAAATAGGTTTCCATGTTGCTACCATGTCATGTTTTAATTTAAAACATTTCCACATGGAATTCCCTATTAATTTTGCATTTCCAATACTTGACACTTGTCTAATTTGACACACAATATTTGAAAGATGAGTGCCACAAGTAAACTCCTCATGTTGCTACATCACCTTATTTACCACTTCACACTAGCAGACATGCCACCTACATTAATAAATTATACTTGGGGTCCAATTATTGGCCATGCAAAAAATGCAGATCTAGGTGTTTTATTAAGCTACCACTTTAGTGCACAATCAGAAACCTAGATTCCCAAATATGCCTCATAGGCACAGATACAACAAGAGACCCAAATGTCTAGATTTATGCAATGGTCCAAGATATAGATTTTGTTGAGTTATGGTATATTCTATGCTTATAGCAATTTACTTATTTTTCTTATTATATTCCATAGATTAGCAATCACATTTATATGAAGTAATGTGCGGATATATCATTAAACGATCGACAGAAAACAAGCCAAGACAAGAGACACAAGATGTGGCGGCTAGCCAGGGACAAACCCCACAATGTGTGGGGAAACGATTTGATCAAATCTTATTTTATCTTCAATAATATAACAAAGAGAAATAGTACAATTAATCTGACTTATATTAGTAGTATCAAACCCTAGATTAGCAGCACCAGCATTACCGGCTTCATCGTCAAACTAGGGTAGACGATATCTCACAAATCGACCGTTGGATTGGCTTCATTCCACAACCAAAAGTTGCAGCTTCTAGAGGAAGTTCAAATGAACCTATAATTTAGTTCAGATGAGGAGATACTCTAGTCCACGTAGGTCAAACTTCACTTCTGCAGTTGCAGCTTCAGTTTCAACAGCTTCCTTCGAACTAGGGTAGTCGATATCTTAAAAACCGTCCATCGGATTGACTTGA